>JAPVLW010000088.1:50000-72500 GCA_027382335.1 Takifugu ocellatus
AGTGTAACTGTTGGCCGGCTGTGTCACCAGCAGGGGCGGTACACAGTATTTACGTAGCTGTGGCTTTAAACAGAGGAACTCAGTCGGGTGTTCGTCGTTGAGGTCGTCGCACGTTCGGCGCTGTAGCACTGGTTCAGTGCACGTGTGAGCTTTTGTTTCCAGGGAGGTTCTGGTTCTGCACGTGTTCTGAGGGAGGCTTTTCTCGGTGAGAGCAGACTAGAACCTGATGAGGTTCTTCTGCAAATGCGTTTAGAACCTTCAGACACAAAAGGGTTTATTTCCGGTTCCACAGCAAACGGTTCTGGTGGAGCCTCAGTCCCCGAGCAGAACTCTGGTTGTGTAGTGTGTTCTGGTGTCTGGTGTCAGAGGTCGTAAATGTGCTCGTTCTTCGTCCTGTAGACTGAAACCTTTGTGCACTTTCTGAATAATCGTTAAAATGCCAGCATTCCGTGTTAGAACCCAACAGAACAGGAGCAGAACGGATGGGCGGGGCCTGGACCACAAAGGGGCTCTTTGATGCTGACGTGTCCCACACACTTTGTTCTGGAACTCGTTAATTCTGTTCTAAAAGATGGGATGGTTTTAATTGATGGGTCACTGATGTGATCTGTCATCTGATCCGTTTTCCCGATTAATCACTGAATTCACTCGTCTTTGATCATTTGGGATTTTAATCATGAACGAACTTGTCTGTTTGATCTTCATGTTTGTATTTATTTCCTTCATTAACTTGTTGCTTTTTTCACTGAGAAAATGTTGATTTGCTGCTGGTTCTGATCTTCAGATGGACATCAGTTGTGTGCCAGCAGGGGGCGCTGTGTTGGTCCTCCAACAGAACTAGATGGGCAGGAAGTGAGTCGGGTCCAGCGGCGCCGCCGAGGCCTGAGCGTCAGGAGGCGCCGCTGCAACGCTCAGGCAGGTGTCACAGCTAACGTTGAAGCCTGCGCGCAGCCGCGCACGTGGCCGCGCACGCGGCCGTGCACGTAGCCGTGCACGTAGCCGCGCACGCGGCCGTGCACGTGGCCGCGCACGCAGCCGCGCACGCAGCCGCGCACGTAGCCGTGCACGTAGCCGCGCACGTAGCCGTGCATGTGGCCGCGCACGTAGCCGTGCACCAATGAGCAGGAAGAGTTCTGCTGCATTTGCTTAGCAAAGCAGCGTTCTGGTTTGGAGCAGAAGGAGCTCTGAGGTCTGAGGTCGTGACCCCCCCGTGAGGAGAATGAACTAGAGAAGGAGAGGGATGAAAAGGGGGGAGAGAGGGGGGAGAGAGAGAGGGGGAGAGAGGGAGGAGAGGACGAGAGAGAGAGAGGAGGAGAGAGAGAGGGGGAGAGAGGGAGAGAGAGGGGGGAGAGAGGGGAGAGAGAGGGAGAGAGAGGGGAGAGGAGGAGAGAGAGGGGAGAGGGGGAGGGAGAGGGAAAGAGGGAGGGTGAGAGAGGGAGAGAGAGAGGGGAGAGGAGGAGAGAGAGGGGAGAGGGGAGAGAGACGGGGGAGAGAGGGAGAGGGGGGAGGGAGAGGGGAGAGAGAGGGAAAGAGGGAGGGGGAGAGAGGGAGAGAGGAGGAGAGATAGGAGGCGAGAGAGGGGGAGAGGGAGGAGAGAGGGGAGAGAGAGGGAGAGAGGAGGAGAGAGAGGGGAGAGAGGAGAGAGGAGAGAGGGGAGAGAGGGGAGAGAGGAGAGAGAGGGGAGAGGGGGAGGGAGAGGGGAGAGAGAGGGAAAGAGGGAGGGGGAGAGAGGAGGAGAGATAGGAGGCGAGAGAGGGGGAGAGAGGAGGAGAGAGAGGGGAGAGGAGGGGAGAGGAGGAGAGAGAGGGGAGGGGGGGAGGGGAGAGAGGGAGGAGAAAGAGGGGAGGGGGGGAGGGAGGGGGAGGGAGGGGGTCTCTGCTGTTTAGGACTTTCTTTGGTCACTGGGAGCAACGAGCATCTTTCAGGTAAAACCTTGTTTAGGTTGGGGGGGTTGGGGGGAGTTGGGGGGGTCGGGGGGTTGGGGGGGTTGGGGGGGAGTAGGGGGTGTTGGGGGGGGTCTCCGCTGCTGACCAGCAGGTGGCGCCACGTCAGTTACACCAATGTTGGCTCTCAGCTTCAAATCTCCAAAAAGGTGTTCTAGCCCCTCCCCCTCGATAGGTGTGCTGTTCATCATGTGCCTTTCTCACTGTCTCTGTCACCCAAGGGCCCCTTCAAATCCTGTCATGACCCTCCTTTAAAATGGGGCGGGGCTTAGACGAGCCAGGTGTGTCGCGCGGCCGTCGCTCAGGTGCGTGGAGGCCATTTAGAAAGAAGCTGTGACTTCATTGTGTCAAATTCAGGTACCAAACTAAGTGCACGGAGAGTGAGGGGCAGACGTGCCCGTCACCAGGACGCGCCGTGTGCAGGGCATTATCGTGACGTGTGTAAATATGTGTATCACCTGTGTTGTTGTGTCCCGAGGACGCAGAAGCCCCAGCCGACGCCCGTCCTGCTGCCACCTTTTTACAGAGAAAAGCTATTTTTACTGGTGATTTTCTAGACATGAGCTCCATTGAAACTTCCAGTGGAACCAGCACTTCCACGCAACAGACTGCGGCTCTTTCTGTTCCTTTAGAGCAGCTCGTCCTTTCTACCGCGGAGGCGCGACGGGCCTCGGCTGCGCTCTCCGCCCTCGCCGTCTTCCCTGGGAAGAACGTGTAGACCAGCTGAACCGTGACCTGTGTGTTGCTGTACTTGTAAACATGTTTGCTGTGTCAGTGTTAAAGACCAGATGAGTCGTGTGTTATTGTGGGAGTAGCAACATCTGAGATGGTCTCCATGGAAACCAATAAAGATTCATGGTCTACAAGCTGTGTGGGTGTCACATGTACATGAGCGTGTGTGTGAGACTGTGACCTTTGATCTTCGCCCTCAAAGCCAAAGCGGCCTTCACCGCACACACGAACACACGTTCACCTCTGGAGATTTTTACATTTTTAGCTATTTCATCAAAGCTGCAGCGTCCCGCTGGGTGGACGTGCACGCTCTTTCTCTAGTGACAGAGGAAACACAAGTGAAATAAAAAGGAAAAAAATCCTTTTCGCAGTTAAAAATACGACAATGAAAAAGAATTATGGTCAGCGAATATAACCAGTCCATTCATGGGTCCCAGTCCATCCATGGGTCCCAGTATAACCAGTACAGTCACCCTTAACGTGGGGAGTTAATTCTCGGAGTAATGCTGCCATCTAGCGGAACTGTTGGTGAACTAACGCGAAAATTAAGATTCAGTTCCAAGGTTCGAACTGGGTTAATTAAGTCGCGATGGTGAATTAGGTGTCTGCTAAAGTCCTCAGGACGAAGGTAAAAAAGAATAACTCTGTGCTTGTGGTAAATCTGGTAATGTCACTATTGTGATTATTTCTATTCATTCCTTCATATTTTCACCATTTTATTAGCTTGTTGCACCGATGCTTCGTGGCTGGCCGTTCTTCCGGTTTGCTTCCGGGTTTGCTCCCCGTTTCCGGTTTTCCGCTCTCCGCCTGCGCTGCTCGTGCTGAATGTAGGCCATCTGCTGTTGTTGTGCGTACATCACGCCTGACGTCAGCGCGCGGATGTTTACATCCATCGTCCGTTCGGAACCTCCGGCCGCAGAAGGCTGAAGCGCCGCGGCAGCAGGAGGACGACAGGCGACATCTGCTCCGGGAACGGCGACACATGCAGCGGGCTGCCCCCGCCGGAGGAGCGCTACGTCTGGGCTCAGCTCTCGGCGACGTCTCGGCCTTTCTGCTGCGGACAGACGCGGTTATTTGACCTTGATTTCCCCGGACAGCCCGCACAGGTGCCCCCGCAGCTCGGTCTCTCTGCTGGTCGACGCCGACACCGGCACCAGGTTCGTTTGGGTCAACATTTGAAGCATCAAAATGACGCAAACAGCTGCAGCAGACGAGGCGCGTGCGCAGAAACGGTTAAAGGTGTTCGACCCGAAAAACGTGAAAAAGCTCCAACGCGTGAACACGGTGCTGCTGGCACCGTTAATGGTTACACTGGGAGAGGAAAGGACTGGTTCTACTGGGGCAGAGGGTCAAAGACTGGTTATACTGGGACAGAGGGGGTCCAGGACTGGTTCTACTGGGACAGAAGGGGTCCAGGACTGGTTCTACTGGGACAGAGGGGGTCCAGGACTGGTTCTACTGGGACAGAGGGGGTCCAGGACTGGTTATACTGGGACAGAGAGGGTCCAGGACTGGTTATACTGGGGCAGATGGGGTCCAGGACTGGTTCTACTGGGACAGAGGGGGTCCAGGACTGGTTCTACTGGGGCAGAGAGGGTCCAGGACTGGTTCTACTGGGACAGAGGGGGTCCAGGACTGGTTCTACTGGGGCAGAGAGGGTCCAGGACTGGTTCTACTGGGACAGAGGGGGTCCAGGACTGGTTCTACTGGGGCAGAGGGTCAAAGACTGGTTATACTGGGACAGAGGGGGTCCAGGACTGGTTATACTGGGACAGATGGGGTCCAGGACTGGTTCTACTGGGGCAGATGGGGTCCAGGACTGGTTCTACTGGGGCAGAGGGGGTCCAGGACTGGTTATACTGGGACAGATGGGGTCCAGGACTGGTTCTACTGGGGCAGATGGGGTCCAGGACTGGTTCTACTGGGACAGAGGGGGTCCAGGACTGGTTCTACTGGGGCAGATGGGGTCCAGGACTGGTTCTACTGGGACAGAGGGGGTCCAGGACTGGTTCTACTGGGACAGAGGGGGTCCAGGACTGGTTCTACTGGGGCAGAGGGGGTCCAGGACTGGTTATACTGGGGCAGAGGGGGTCCAGGACTGGTTCTACTGGGGCAGAGGGGGTCCAGGACTGGTTCTACTGGGACAGATGGGGTCCAGGACTGGTTCTACTGGGGCAGAGGGGTCCAGGACTGGTTCTACTGGGACAGATGACTGACTATTAGCTCAAACTGTCCCTTGTTTGTGGGCGTGTTCGTCTTCGAACGATAACCTTCGCGTTCTTTTCCTCGCAGTCACGATGGGCGGAGCCGTGAGCGCAGGTGAGGACAACGATGACTTGATTGACAACCTGAAAGAGGCCTACTACATCCGATCGGACCTGGTGGAGCGGGCGTTCCGGGCCATCGACCGGGCCGATTATTACCTGCAGGACTACAGAGACAACGCCTACAAGGTGAAGGTCCAGGGTCCAGGGTCCAGGGTCCAGGGCCCGAGCTGAGACCGGTGGACCCGGTCTGGGTGTTTTCAGGTGGTTTTATCTTGACTCGGTGTCTTCGGTGTCGCCACCAGGACCTGGCCTGGCGCCATGGGAACATCCACCTGTCTGCTCCGTGTATCTACTCTGAGGTGATGGAGGCCCTAGACCTCCACCCCGGCCTGTCCTTCCTGAACATGGGCAGTGGGACCGGTTACCTCAGCACCATGGTCGGGCTCATACTGGGTATGTATGACGGGTCAGCGGCGGCGTGGTCGCCTGTCTAACGATCTGCTGGTGTGGAGCCATCGAGAGCTTCGTTTGGATAAAAGCAAAAACCTTTTAAAAGACTAGAGATGAAGAAACATCTGTGGTTCGAGGAAACCTGCTCAGACGGTCCAGTTCGTGCCTGGACTCCTTCACCTGGCCTGTGGGACGGGTCAGGGTCAGGGTCAGGGTCAGGGTCAGGTCAGGGTCAGGTCAGGGCAACTCCTTGTTGACTAAGTGTGTTACAGCGCCCCCCCGTGGCACGGAGGTCGTTCGTACCTGCCACCCCGACCGGCTCCGTCAGCGTTAGCGTAGAGCAGGGGTCGGCAACCCGCGGCTCTGGAGCCGCATGCGGCTCTTTGGCGCCGCCCTAGTGGCTCCCTGGAGCTTTTTCAAAAATATGAAAATGGAAATTGTTTTAATATAATTTCTGTAGGAGGAATAACGTGACAAATATTCTATTCTATATGTTTTCCAATGCTGTATAAATGCTGTGTATAATAAATATTTAATTTCAACATCTCATTATAATGGAAGTTAAACTTAAAGCGTCATCGTACAGCAGAGCGGCCACGTGGAGCCTCATTCTCTCCAGGATGCTGCAGGGAAAATAAACATTTCATCATGAATGCTCATTATGTATTTGTAGCCTACTTATCATATTGATAGTAAGCAAAAATGGCTAATATAGACACTTACAGCAAGTGTTGCCTTTATTATAAGCCCTATATAAGGCTTTTAATTTTTTGCGGCTCCAGGCAGATTTGTATCTTGTTTTTTTGGTCCAATATGGCTCTTCCAACATTTTGGGTTGCCGACCCCTGGTCTAGAGTTAGCCGAGTTGGCCGAGTTAGCAGAGTTAGCTGAGTTAGCTGAGTTAGCCGAGTTAGCCGAGTTAGCTGAGTTAGCTGAGTTGACTGAGTTAGCTGAGTTAGCTGGTCCTTTTCACACCTCGCTTCAACATGATGTAGCTCAGGGTGTAAATGTGCTTCCTGGACCAGGACCGGCTGGAGTGAATCACGGGATCGAGCTGCACGCTGATGTGATCGAGTACGCCAACCAGAAGCTCGACTGCTTCATCAAGACCAACGACAGCTTTGATAAGTAGGTGTGGGAGGGGGTGATGAGCCGCCGGTGACTGTGGGTTCCACCTTTTGTGTTGCGTCCGTCTGCTCAGGTTTGAGTTCTGCGAGCCGTCCTTCGTGGTGGGCAACTGCCTGGAGATCCCTCCTGAGAGCCGTCAGTACGACCGGGTCTACTGTGGAGCTGGGGTGCAGAAGGAGCACGAGGAGTACATGAAGAAGCTGCTGAAGCTGGGGGGCATCCTCGTCATGCCTCTGGAGGAGAAGGTCAGTGTTGCCGAGCCCCCGGCTGGTTCTGCTCACCCCGAATGGTGAAGGTCAGAGGTCCAGACGCAGCTCTGGCCCAGCGGGGGGCATCATGGCCTTCAGAAACCTGTTCCTCATTCAAAACCCTTCATCTTCATCAGTTGACCAAGATCAGCCGCACGGGACCAAACAGCTGGGAGACCAAGAAGATCATCTCGGTGTCGTTCGCTCCCCTGGTGCAGCCCAAACACAGCGGGAACGCCCAGTCCTTCCCTCTACGTGAGTCTGGGCGCCGCTCGCGCACCTCGAGGAGTACAAACGTTCCTTTGTTCTTCTCTTTGATCCTCTCCTCTTTCATCCACAGCCAACTACGAGGTGCGCTCCCTACAGGAGCTGGCTCGCCTCTGCATCCGCCACGTCCTCAGGGTGACCACGGACGGCGGCGACGGCCAGTCACGTGATCGCGGGTCTTCCTTCAGCGTGGGGAGGGGTCTCGCCGTGGCTGGGCTCCATAAGTATGGGCCTCGCTTCAAACGGCGCCGGATCCACAGGCGCCATTGCAACGCTCTCATCCTGGCCACACGTCAGGTGGTGGCGAGCAGTGGCATTGGCCCCGCCCCTTCAGACAGCAACAACTACCGTGGCGAACAGGTGGAGGACGAGGAGGCAGGCGAGGGGGAAGAGCGCCGACAAATGAGAGGCAGCAGGAAGGCGGGCAGAGGGACGGTGGCGGTGGAGGACGAGACGCTGGAGGACGAGACGCTGGAGGACGAGGAGCAGGAGGAGGAGAAGGAGACGGGAGAGTTGCTCCGCCCCCAGCCGGCGCCGAATGTCCTCAGGCAGAGGATTCTGGGTCTGCCGCTTCCTGAGCCCCTGAAGATGTACCTGCTGTTCTACAGAGAGAAATGAGCCCCGCCCCGGGCGCCACCCCCCCCGGCACCCCCCCCCCCGCCCGGGCGCCACCCCCCCTTCGACACCCCCCCCCCCCCCCCCCCCCCCCCCCCCCCGGCGCCACCTCTTCTCCGCTGTTCCCACTGGGGGGGCTTAAAATCGGGAAATCATTACTCAGCAGCTTTGTGACGATGAGACAGTTTACCTGCTCTCTGTTGCCACGGCAACCACCGCTCGGCAGCCAAAAACAAGATTTTGTCGTACATTTATTGGTTTGGAATCTTTTTGGTTTCTGTAAATTCCTTTCACCAAACAGAATCTCAAAGGCAGAAAAACGTCGACCAGAAGAGTTTTGCTTTGATCTTTGAAGATGGAACATCAATCAAACAGGAAGTTTAACACCTTTAATGAGTTCTGTTATAAGAAAAGTGAGCGAAGCGTAATAAAAGTGTCTGAACTGAGTTTTTACTGTCCTGAGAAGCTGCAACGTGCTGGAGGTGCCGTTGCTACGGTAACCTGAGGTGACATGAATGATCCGTTTGTTTGTTGACTTGTTTCTGTGTACGTGTGTTGTCATGGAAACGGTGCATCTGACCGACACAAGGAAAACACCAAAGGTTGAATTTGATGACAAAATCTTTTAATCCAAAAGAAACAAAGAAGCAGACGAGCGGCTCGCTCTCCTGCACCCCTCCCTCACCTGGAGATCTGGTCTGGTGATCCGGTGATCTGGTCTGGTGATCCCAGGAGAGCTACACTAAAGCATCTGCTCAAGTTCACCAGACGATCGACACATTGACAGAACGATCACATTTTCACCATCAATCACCACCAGGTCACTTCCTGTCACGTTTCCCCGGTGATCAGTATCCACTCAGACACATTGCACCTGCAGGCGTCCAGGACCGGGACCAGGACCGGGACCGGGACCAGGACCGGCCCAGACTCATGCGGGACCGTGGAGCGTGATGAGAACAGAACAGCAGACAGAGGAAAGGGGGCGGGGCTTAGCAGCACCCCGCTGCCTGTGGAGCAGCTCTATTGATGAAGCAGGGCGGCAGCTCTGTAGCGCCCCCTGCAGTCCCACCTGAAGCCTAATTTTTGGGGTCCGACCCCCAGTTCCAGGCCTTTCTGGTCACCAGCCTGCCCCCCCCCACCACCCAGGGCCTGTGGTTCGCCCCACGCTGACCTGCTGGCCTCCAAAGTTCCAGATAAATTCTGCTCTATGTAGCTGTGTGCGTCATGTGAAGCTAATGCTAACGGTGATGGTTACAGGAAGTTGGGTGCAGCCACGCCCCCAGCAGGGCGGGGCATCACTTGGGCACCAGGCCCCGGGGCTGCGGGTACAGAGGGGACTGTGGGCCGGAGCGGCCGGTGCCCGAGGCCGCCGTGCTGGACGCCCGTCCTTTTCTGGGCCGACTGAAAGAATCAAGACAAGAATTAAAGGCGTCCACCTCAGGTGGGGGTGGGGCCAGGAGGCTCCGCCCAGCTGCTCACCCAGAGCTTGGCGTCCTCAGACTGCTCCTGGCGGTGGCGGGTGGCGCCGGCGCCCAGCGCCCGCACAGGGCGGACGCATCCACCTCGATCTCGTCCTCATCACGCAGGGCGTCCTCCAGGGCCGCCGCCACCCTGGGGGCCATGGCCGGCTCCTGGTAGTCTCTGGTGGTCCGGGCCGGCAGGTCCAGGACGGTGGACACGAGGTTCTCTGCCTGGAACAGGACCAGAGGTGAGACCCCGTCCACCCGTCTCTCCCTCGGTCCACCCGTCTCTCCCTCGGTCCACCCGTCTCTCCCTCGGTCCACCCGTCTCTCCCCCGGTCCACCCGTCTCTCTGCCACCCGTCTCTCCCTCGGCCCACCCGTCTCTCCCTCGGTCCACCTGTCTCTCCCTCGGTCCACCCGTCTCTCCCTCGGTCCACCCGTCTCTCTGCCACCCGTCTCTCCCTCGGTCCACCCGTCTCTCCCTCGGCCCACCCGTCTCTCCCTCGGTCCACCCGTCTCTCCCTCGGCCCACCCGTCCCTCGGCCCACCCGTCTCTCCCTCGGCCCACCCGTCTCTCTGCCACCCGTCTCTCCCTCGGTCCACCCGTCTCTCTGCCACCCGTCTCTCCCTCGGCCCACCCGTCTCTCTGCCACCCGTCTCTCCCTCGGTCCACCCGTCTCTCTGCCACCCGTCTCTCCCTCGGCCCACCCGTCTCTCCCTCGGCCCACCCGTCCCTCGGCCCACCCGTCTCTCCCCCGGCCCACCCGTCTCTCCCTCGGCCCACCCGTCTCTCTGCCACCCGTCTCTCCCCCGGTCCTTACTCTGTATCTGGGGTCCGAGCTGGTCGTCAAGGCCACGAGGACGCGTTGACAGACGGGCCTCTTGTAGCCACTAGCAGACACGGGTCTGGTCATGTGATGGTCACTGGGGGGTTGGTGGTACAGTCGACAGTTTATGGTTGCTCTGGGTGTGAAGTGACATCATTCCAGGATGGACAACTTACTCGTCCACACGTGCGATGGGCTTGAGCTTCCAGGTTTCGTCCTCCTCGTCCCAGAAAGCTCGGTTTAGTGTTCTGTTCTTCACCTCAAAGGGAATAAAGTTCTCAATGATCAGGTGCCTGAAACACAAACACACGACCCACTGAGGAAGGTTCTGTTGACCCATCAACAAGGTTTCAGGGTTCAAGTGTCTGAGCAGACCCACTTCAGTTTCAGGTCTCTGGTTAGCTCATTCTGGTTCTGTTCCAGGTCCTGCCGCTCTTTGCTGTGAGCCTCCTGGATGTCCTGAAGCTCCGCCTTCACAGCTTGAAGCTTCGCAAACAGCTTCAAGATGACGTGTTTAAATTAAAATAAAGGATGTAAAAAGTAGGTAAACATGTTATCATGCAGCTAACAGCTAACAGCTAACAGTGAACAGCTAACAGCGAACAGCTAGCAGCTAACAGTGAATAGCTAGCAGCTAACAGCTAGCAGCTAACAGTGAACAGCTAGCAGCTAACAGCTAGCAGCTAACAGTGAACAGCTAACAGTGAATAGCTAGCAGCTAGCAGCTAACAGCTAGCAGCTAACAGCGGCCACCTTTTTCAGCTTCTTCGTCTTGACGTCCACCTCCTGCTGCAGAGAGCTGTAGGTCTCCTTCAGCTCCAGCGTCTCCTCATCACGACTCTCCATCTGCTGCTGCATCTCACGTTCTCGACATTTCTGGACACAAGACGTTTTAGAGGGGACGGGACTGTGAGGAGCTGCTGGCAGATGCTGGCAGATGTTGGCAGATGCTGGCAGATGCTGGCTGTACCTGTTCAGCGATTTCCTGCCTCTTCAGCTCCAACATCCTCTGCTGCTCGTTGGTGTGATCCACGATGTTCTTCCCTCCAACCAGGAGTTTACTCTCCATGATCTAGTTGTTGGACAATGGATCAAAGCCAAAGTTGTGGGCTCCATGTGGCTGCTCCAGATGTTCCGATACAGAAATGAGCTCACCTGGACTTTGGCTGCGATTTTGTCCCGGGCCTTCCTCTCCCGCCTCAGATCTTCCATCTTCTTCTCCTTCTCCTTCAGCAGACGAGTCTTCTCGTCCGCTACCAGACTGTGATCTTCCATGATGGCCTTTCTCTCTCTCTCCAGCTTCTCCTGCTGCTCCCGCCAGTAGTCTCCATCTTCATCCTCCTCCTCTGTGTCTCCGTCCTCATCCGGATCCTCTCCATTGCCGCCCTTCCTCCGGTGCCTCCTCTTCTTCTTCTTCTTCTGCAGCAGAGCCTTCAGCCCAGCTATCTCCTCCTGGTACTTCCTGAGGGTGGCGTCCTTCGGGTCCTCGTTAATTCTTGGCTTGTTCTTGATGTTCTTGGCCCTGTTGGCGTAACGCAGCGTTGTCAACGTCTCCTCCACGTTGTAGGAGGCGGGGCCGATGTTGGCGACCATGACGGTGCGGGCGTTGCCCCCCAGAGAGTCCTGGAGCAGCCGGGTGAGCTTGGAGTCCCGGTAGGGGATGTGGGTGCTCTTGCCGTCCACCAGAGCGGAGATGACGTTCCCCAGGGCGGAGAGCGACAGGTTGATCTTGGTGGCCTCTTTCAGCCGCTCGCCCTGAGCGCCGGTCTTGCTCTGGCGTTCGCTCCCAGCCAAATCCACCAGGTTGAGTTTGCCCACTCGGACGTGGTCCTCCCCGTCCGGGCCCAGCTCGCTGCACTCCACGGTGATGAGGAAGATGGCGTGGGACCGCGAGCTGTGCTCGTTCATGTTGGTGGCTCCAACCGTGCGATTCTGGTTTCCAACGTTCATGACGTTCTCGATCTCCTGCACGTTCCTGGGGACGATGGACAGGAGGTCCGGGACGTACACGCCCGTGTCGGGTCTCTCCCGGAGCTCCAGCCGCCGTGACTGGTCTTCAGAGAGCAAGTCCCGGATCTCCTCCTGGTAAATCTCGAGATAGGCGGCTCTCACCAGGTACTGCTGGTTCTGGGAGCGGGAGATGTGAGTGAAGATGTGCTCGAAGGAGTTCGGGATCACCCCCCTCCTCTCCGGGTCGTGTCTCACGCCTTCCATCGTGTACGTTTTACCTGTGCCCGTTTGTCCGTAAGCAAAAATGGTCCCATTGAAGCCCAGGAGAACAGAATCCACCAGGGGCCGGAAGGACTCGTCGTACAGATCGATCTGTTTGGAGTTCCAGTCGTAGACGGAATCAAAGGTGAAGACTTTGGAGAGTTCGCTGGCAGCCGCTTCCCTCGAGTTTCGCACAATGATTTGACCCAATTTGACGTCAACTGAAACGACCTTCTCGTAGTTCGCCGCCAGCTCCTTTTTGTTCATGGGGCGACATCGGACCACGACCTTGACCGACTCGGAACTTTTACTCCGGGACATGTTGGCTGCTACCGTCCTGGCTTTAGGGCGGGTCCAGGTTCTGGAGCAGTGCACGTCCACCGATCACCTCATCAGGCGCTGCTGGACAACACAGAGACGGTAGTCAAGGAAACGCGTCCCCACGTGGATCAAAGCTGCATCCGCGGCTCGATCCCGGGTCAAATCATTCCGATCACCAGATCAGGTCTACTGATCCCTGGGAGGGAAGTTCAGCATTAAAGCAAATAAACAAGGTCTAAAAGGTTAAATATAGAACATAAAATGTTAAATATAGAACATAAAATGTTAAATATAGAACATAAAAGGTTAAATAAAGAACATTACAGAGAGACAATTGTCCAATGTTCTCCATCCCATCAGTAGGAGGATTTGGGAATTCTGCACAAGCTTGGAAATAACGGTCCAAAGTTTCAGAACCAGCCTGGTTCTGGTCATTAAAAGGACCTTTAATTCCATCTTCACAGTTTGGGTTTCGTTGAACGAACAAAGATTAAAGAAGATTAGAATTTGGGAAACTCGCAGACTGAATTAAGCCAATTAAGCGCAGATTAGGTCCCGCAGGCGACCGAGTGTCGGTTGCATGTTCGGCGACAGTGTTTTTACAGGAGCAGATCAAATCAAAAGGTTACAGACCGGGTAAGAACCCCCGTCGGTGCCTCAGAGGTCCAACAGACCGGCCTGGCAACCACCAACACGGGTAACCTACGCGACGAGTCTGTTAGCATCACCTGGCTAACGCTGGTAGCAGGCGTAAATGCTGGTCCACAACATCTGACAAAACAAAGTTTATCGCCTACGACTCATGTCCCACACGAGACAAACAAGACTCACCGCAAACGCACCGGAAAGACCGTAAAGGTGGAACGCTGACTGCTGTTGCGGGAGAATAAAACTCCTGGTTACTAACCGCCGGTTAGCTTTCCGCGCTGCTAACCGACCCCTCAATAAGGAGCGCTGCTATTGGCTCGTCGCGGTGACGTCACTAACTAGCTCCACACTTTCGACTGTACGGTGTCAATTTATTTTTTCATTATTTTGATGTAGTTTGATTGTTCTTAAATGTCGCGATAATTTGCCATATTTCTGATATCTGTGTTCATCTTGTAAAAGGATGCATTAAAAGCCAATTGTTATTGTGATGTGAGAGGAACGATGGAGACCAAACGTGAACAAAAAGCACCTTAATGTGTTAAAAGGGACCTGATTTAGCACGAAGGCTAACTGCATGTAGCAATGCAAATGCTTTCTTGTTTCCTCTGTCAGCACCAGCTCGCCGGGATCCGACCCACCGTGGATGTCATGAAGCTAACAGGACACGTGGTACTAAAATATAATACTTTGTTTTCATTGATTTAATCTGCTGTTGAAGAATCTTGTGATTTAGCCTGAAAGTTCCTACGGTGGCAGCACTGAGCCTGACGGTGCAGTTTTGACTGTGGCCAGATCATTGCTCCGTATCCCCAAAGACAGTGTCCAGGAGGACACGCTGGCGACCCAGTATAAACTGGACACTGTTATCGGCCGATTCTTCAGAAACCACTCACTTTATTCTGGAAAACACATCAACCCTCAGGTCATACACGTCATGTGCACGTCATCCCTGAAAAGAAAAGTGTTCATAGGAGGATTTCAAGGGGGTAGAAAAAGGGAGGAAGAGAAGCTGCACTGGGACGCTCCAGGGTTCAGCCGGGCGAGCAGAACTGGGCTTCTACCGGTTCAAGTTCAGCTAAGACAGAAAGTGTTTGTGCAGCCGTTCTGCTGCTCCGCTCAGAGTTCAGGAGCTCCACGGCTGAGGCCTGCAGACGCACTCACACACGGCGCCGCCGGGCACTTCAGCCACAGCCGAAGCAAATCAGCCCGACTGGTCTGTCTTCAGAGTTCCTCTCTGACTCTGAGGTTTCCAGGTGTGTCCATACCAAAGAAGGATGACGGGAGACCCTGGACGTCCCGCTGTCGTTTCACAAAGGCAGAGAAGGAAGAGACACAGTTTCCGATGAAATGGTCCGCTTTCCCCAAGATGTAGAGGTCCATCTGGGCCAACTCAGGCCGGAGGCTGACGACCTTCACCTGAAACCAGAGACAGACGTGTCAGTGTCCCGGAGACGGGTCGAACAGGTGGCATCGGGTACACAGGTAACCTACACCAGCTAACTAACTGACTGAAAGTTGCTAAGATTGGTCCATGTTCACCTCTGACCAGATTAAACCTCAGAGCAAAAATCAAATAGTTTCACACTGAACACTGAGATGGGTGCAGCCGGCTGCATCGTGCACGTGTTGCTAAGCAACTGATGAGGAGGTGTGTTAGCGGAGCTCTCATGCTGATGCTAGCTGGGCCCTGAGCTGGTAGTCGGAAGGTTGGCTGCAGCCTTTTGGAGGCCAAATGAGGCCACAGTCACAAAACTGAACTTCTGGGCGACCACATTTAGGTGGTAAAATAGTAAAGTTCTCTCTAAAGAAAGAACTCAAAAGATCAGACCCAGATGCATCAAACCAGGAAGCAAAAGAAGCCCTACCAAAGACTTGAGAACATACAGGCCCACCTTCCCGTTGAAGAGCTGTTCTATGTCCCCACTGTGGGACTCGGAGTCGGTGGCGATGTAGACGGAGCGGGCGGACGTCTTCTTCACCCACACCTTCACAGCTCTGAGGATCTCCCCAAGATCAGGGAGACACATGGTGGCGGTGAGGGGTAACGCCGTCTGCCGCTCGTAGCCAACACACTGGGGCGAAGCCATGAAATGAGGCCCCATGTCGCCACTGTCCAACATTCCACAGGCGGTTTGCTGAAGAGGAAACACGGCGAGAATGACGAGGTCTGTTTCTACAGCCAGTCAAGCAGCTCCAGGAAACCTGTGGCGTCTCAGGATACCAAAGCACCAGAGCGGTGCTGCCCACCCTCGAGGGGGACTTCCTTCACACCTCCTTCAAACCTTCTGAAACCTTCACAGTGACTTTGAGCTGGAGGTTCGAGTGAACCCGAGTCCAGAGGAGTCGTTTCCTCCGATGTCACATCCGTTCTTCACTGCTCTGACTGTTTCTGGCCGGCTGTTTGTCCTCAGGGTGGACGTGAACAAGGACGTGATGCTTGTTAAAGACCTTGTCGAGTGATTTGAAAGTAGGTTAAAGGAGAACGCTTAAAATCTAAATATTCCAGACCAGAAGGAGGTGTCTCAAACCCAACAAGTTCTTTAACTGTCTCCATGGAAACCTCGCACACAATAGTGGCTGTGTACAACACACAGGACTTGTGATAAACCAATAAAATAAAGGGTTGCACACGTTTCCAAAATATTCCAAAGAAATATTAGAATAGGATCCAAAGGGCCGTCTCACCCAGTCGCTGCCAATTCTCAGGTGGATGCCAACGTAGGGTCTGACGAGCAGCTTCTCGATGTGCCCGTCGCCCTCCTCCACCATCTTTTCTGACCACACCATGTAGCGCTGCAGGCCCACGTGCTCTTCTGAGACAGGAAACTGTGCCGGAGCCCCAGGAAGCACCAGAACAGGGTGCTGAGAAGGTGGGAACCTGAGGAGACCAGGAGAGAGCAAAGGCTTCATCAAGCCAGAACCCTTCTGAGTGGCCGTCTGATCTGCAGATACACTCACTTCTTCATCCACTGAGGTTGGTAGTAAGCACTGAAATAAATACCACCAAACAAGACAGACTCGTCAAAGTCCACATTAACATAGTCCCAGAATGGACCAAATGGGTTACCATCCTGAAAACGGTGCAAAACAGTTTGAATGGCAGGAGACGCACACACAGTTCAAAAGAGAAAGACGGGACGGTTCAAACCAGGCTGGGACTCACCTTCATCGGACAGCTTTTCTTATCAGCGGTTCGCTGGGCAGCCGTCTCGAAGCAGTAGGCTCTCCTCTGTCCTGCCGGCCAGTATTGGGGAGCCAGCGTCTCCATGAAGTCCTCCAGACTGACCACTCGGTGGTAGGCTGACAAGGCCTCCAGCTGGAAGAGGTCCCTGTAGGGAATATGGACCTAAAGAGAACAAAGCAAAGGTGCCAGTTTGCTCTCATGGCCGTACGTAAATGAACGTGTACAGGATTCAAACCGAGTCGGCGTCTGACCACGCAAAGGTCTCAGCAGGTCTACATTCACCCTTTCACACTGCTCCAATCATGAGAGAACGAGCAGTCAGGGAGTAGGAATAACGGCTCACACACACGAGATGCAGCTTCAGGTGAGATTCTGGGGTCAGAGTCTTGCTCAAGGGCACTGTAGTATGCAGGGATCCAGATCGGGGCTCTAGCAGCTGAGCCACGCCACGTCTCGCCACGTGTCTCTCAAGGTTGTTATAGATAAAAGACCCGTCAACACATCTATATGTGTTATATGACTTCACCTACGTTGGTATAAGGAGGCACGTGGTGGCGATACACTATCCAGGGGGGCACCGCCAGGGTTCGGTTCAGCATCTTAGCAAATGCCAGAGATCCCAGGAAGTGATCTGCTTGGTTCCCAAAGCGACCTGGACGAGAGAAACAAGCACTTGACTTGACTTTACGATTGTAAAAATACCTGAAATGTCTTTAGTTTCAATGAAATCAACAAGGTTGGTGAACATTTCTGTGCACGGTAACATGAAGCAAAGCAACATTTAGGACTGATTCCGTCTGGTCCTCTCTTTAGCGGGGGGGGGGGGGGGGGGCACCTCCACAGGGGGGTGAGTTGCCAGTTCACTGCAGGGCCCGATGTGAGCATTTGTGGGTTTGGTACCTTGCTCAAGGACACCTTGGCAGTGCTCTGGTGGTGCTGCCTGTCCTGGCAGGACCAGTCTTCACACTGGGGCTCGAACCGAGAACCCTCTTCTCAGCCTCGTCCCCGACAGACTGAGCTGCCTCCTTCTAATACTGATTTGTACAACTTAAAGGAGTCAAGTTTATCGATTAGTGGGTTAAACTGCAACAAGAGAATCGACCCCTAAAGATGACCATAAATCATGGCATCAACATTAAATACAAATGTGTACATGTTTTACAATTTGCTGATAACATCAGGTTCTTAGACCAGGTTTTCCTAAATCCATCTATTTTTTTCTTGAGCGTGCATTAGATACTATATTCACTTACAAAATGTATTCTAACTACATATCACTCCAATTTGAAGAAATCAACGTGGGAAATAGAGGGAGCCGCAAAGGATTGTGGGTATTGGAGTGTTTTCGCCGGGTCTACGCAAGACGCTGGCCTGTGTTCTAGTATTTCTCTTTACATGTTAAAAACACAGCAAAAACGTGCAGTGTCGTTCACTGCCGCACTCGTTCAGACTCGGAGGAAAGGGTGAGATTGAGATTTGGGAGCAAAATCAAGGACATCGGATCTGTAGTAGAGCGTTAATCTGGGGTATTACGAATAAATTACATTTGTCATCCTAAAACTGTTTCTTGCTGTTCGTATAGGGTCGTTTGAAACGACGAACGTAACACAAAAAATAACCCCTAAAGGACAAAACTTTGTTACAGGTATAACAGCAAAACAAACATTGTGGAATAAAAAGCGTTAAATACCCATGCAGGGACAGTACAACACATAGCCGTTCTGGTCCCACCGCAGCCCGTTGTTGAAGCTTTGACACAAGTGGAGAAAAACTAAAAGGTATAAACAGATCACCATCACAAAGTTGTCCCGAGCCAGCACAACCGCCATGGCTGTTTATGTCTCATCTCCCATGATGCTCCGCGCTGGCGGCGGCTCCTTCGTCTGCTCTTGTTCTGTTGTTTATGGTCGAGCGCTTGTCTCGCTGCCCCCTGGTGGACGGAGGCGGTTACTGCAGCCCCAACATGGCATCAACAGTGCGTTACGTTGTACTGAACTATTTGGCATTACGGTCTTGGAAAGATCTATACTGCCCATTTGTAACTTTTCGTTTTGAATTCGTGAGTTCTGCAGAAAAACAGGGAAGATTCAGACTAGATGTTATTTTATTTTCATCAGAGCAAAACGTCATCTTGTCGTTACTGTTTAAAACCAAAAGTCTGGAAATTTCCTGATCAGTTTAACATGTTAAAAAACTAAACCAAACAAAGACAAGAAACGCGTGTCGCTCATTAGATTGCATAAGTTTGGCGTTATCTGGGCTCCACCCTTCAGTCTTATCAACCTGCCGCAGAAACACCAGCTGCTGCTGAGCTGATAGCGGCGTTGCCATGGAGACGTCACCGTCAGCTGAGAGACGCTTCAGAGTCACGCCATGACGCGACAAACACGCAGTGATGGAACCCAACGCCCTCCGGTGTCTGAAGGCGTTCAGCCACATCAACAGTCTCAACACGTAAAGGCCCATGACGTCAGAATGGTGCATGTCGCGGATCACGTGACTTTTAAATTTATTTTCATTCTGTTAACTTGTGTTGTACTTAACTTTTCTGTTGTACTGGGACGGAGGGGAGAAACCGCCTGGTTATACTGGGTCTAGGAATATTAATGTTTTTAGCCACTGATTCTGAATCTGGTGGTTTGTAGATTTTTTTATTTTATCTTTGTGTTTCGTTTTGGAGGAACTAGGATACAGATCATACAGATGTAAAAACCCTAATGAATAAAACATGTGACTTTAGAAAGAACTTTCACGGTGGGAATTTCCAATCAGTCAGAACCTTAAAACAGAATTCACAAAAACAGTTCCAGGGAAGAAATGTTTTAATATTAAAGAAGAAAAACTTTATTTCCCCACATAAATTAAGAAAGTTAATTTATTTCTAATCCTAACAGTGTTAAATATTTATAAAAGGTTTTGACTTTTTTAAACTCGGACTATTCAGATCTCTAGAATTTATGTTAAGAGTTTTTTTTAATATTTGACCGTTTGGAAGTGTTTTAAAGCTTAAATAAAAGATATGATTGAGCTAAACTGAAACTTAAATATTCAGAATATTTAGCGCTGAACTTTCCTTAATAACCGTGTAATTAATTACAAGCGATTAAGCAAAATTATGGTCTGTCTGAAATGTTGTGATGAATCAGTCCTGACTGTAATTTACAGATTTAAGTTCAAACTAAATAATAATGACTATAATAAAACAGGAACAATCATCATTTCTGATGGATTATTGTAAAGGTTTGAATTGGTTTCCTTAGCAGAATAAAAGTATTGCACAATAATCAGCCGCGGATTCAGAGTTTAACCGACTTTAACACATTATTATGAACATCAGTTTAAATCCGCAGTTGGAAAATAAATTGATTTAAATGTTACTGAAGCTTTTAGGGCCGAGAACGTGAAATATTCGGCTCTGATTCCACTTTCACTGAGCCAAAATCACGTTTTTAACTTCCCATCATCGTGAAAACGAAGGCATGTGAAGCGTGTGTGTGTGTGTGTGTGTTGTGTGTGTGTGTGCGTGCGTGCGCGTGCGTGCGTGCTGGGGCTATGAGGAAGCGAGCCGTGTGCCCTGGAAGTGATTCCCACCCTAACCCCTCCTCTACAGAGGGAATCGGGTGGGACGAGGAGCCGCAGGACCACCAACCTTCAGCATGTCGGACCAACCACATGATGCTGGTGAAGAGGAGGAAGAGGAGGAGGATGAAGGCTCCCATCAGCCATCTAAACCCTTAAAAGAAAGAAACGTTTTTATGAAACAGTTTAATAGAACATGGATGGCGATAAACTGCTCTCTGCTCCGCGTGCGTGTGAAGTAACTTTAAATAAAAGAGTATTTGATTACCGGAAGCTTCCCTCTGACCACAACATTATTCCCCCTGTTTGTTGATGATTTCATAGATATACGAGAACAAATTAAAGTCAAAGCGTTAAAATTAAAGATTTATAAAAAAAATAATAAAACCGCTTCAAATGGATGTGACGTCACAGACCTTTCCGTGAAGGAATGTTTTATGAGCCAAATGTGCAGCTGTGTTAGAAAGTGGACATGGAACTGGGAGAACTGGCTGCAGCCCAGTTCGCTGTCCCCCCACGGATGAAAAAAAGTTTGTGAAAGTGGCCTGACGTCACACTCCCACAATGCTTACCGCCCCATAACTGCTGCAGCCTGAGGGGAGCCACACACACTCGGGCCGCGAGTCTCTCCCAAATATTCCGGGAAAGTCGGGAAAAGTTGGAAAAGCAGCGGCCTTCGGCGGCAGAGCGCGCGGAGGCGGCGTGGGTCTCCCCCCGCGGTGGTTCGAGCTCCGGGTCGGGATGGAAGCTCCGCGGGACTCCATGTGAAGCGGACTAATGCGGCGCTGGAAACTTTTTGGTGGGTTCACTGTTTTTTTCTTCTGTGTGTGTGTATAGAATGTGGCTTCGCGTGCCGCCGCGTGCACGTGACGTCTTTTTATCTAACTTTGAACGGGCCCGACGTTTCTGACGCATCGGCGTGCGCGAGGCTCGGGTGGTCGTAAACATGTCGGTGCTGTCGGAGCCGCTTCTGACGTGTTGTTGTGGCCGCGTGCAGCCGAACCGCGCGAGTTCTGCGGGCTGTCGATGCGCGTGACGTCTGATTACCTTCGAAGCGAGATCCGATGTTTGATCAAGTGGCACGCGGCTGCGGAGGGGGGGGGGGGGTCACCCGTGTCTGTGTGTGTGTGTGTGCGCGCGTGCATGTTGTTTTCTGTTAGTGCATCACGCGGGTCAACTCTATGATCTGTGATGTTTCCCCAAAAAGCAGCGTTTCGTGTGAACGCGCACGCGGCCTTGGAACCCATGTTGCGTGGGGGTTGTTCACGCGCGCGTGCGTGAGTGTGAGAGAGCGCTTTCCTTTGGAAGCGGGTAAATAACAAGCGAGACCCCCACCTACAGGGCGCCGGGGTCACGCTGCTGATGCACTTGCTGTTAGAGGAGAAGAAGTTCAAGTTTTCCTTTTATCTTTTTACTCTTAAGTTCAAGTTTTCCTTTTATGTTTTTACTCTTAAGTTCAAGTTTTCCTTTTATCTTTTTACTATTAAGTTCAAGTTTTCCTTTTATGTTTTTACTATTAAGTTCAAGTTTTCCTTTTATCTTTTTACTCTTAAGTTCAAGTTTTCCTTTTATCTTTTTACTCTTAAGTTCAAGTTTTCCTTTTATGTTTTTACTCTCAAGTTCAAGTTTTCCTTTTATCTTTTTACTATTAAGTTCAAGTTTTCCTTTTATCTTTTGACTCTTAAGTTCAAGTTTTCCTTTTATCTTTTGACTCTTAAGTTCAAGTTTTCCTTTTATCTTTTACTCTTAAATTCAAGTTTTCCTTTTATCTTTTTACTCTCAAGCTCAAGTTTTCCTTTTATCTTTTTACTCTTAAATTCAAGTTTTCCTTTTAGGTTTTTACTCTTAAATTCAAGTTTTCCTTTTGCTGCATTTTCTAGTAAAAGATCTGATTTATGATTGATGATATATTTTCTGATCAAAACGAGACAACAAGACAAAAGCTGCTTTGAGCTCCAAAAGAGGAAAAATCCTTTATTTTTTTCCCTTAAATTGTTCCAACTTTGCTTTGATCAACGTTTCCAATGTTCATCAAGAATAAATGAAAACTAAAAACTTCCCATTCACGCACATAACGTGATTTATGTGTCATAAATGAGAATTATAAAATAAACATGAATAAAATAAATAAAATATAGAAATGATGCTGAACAAAAGTTGATCAAATGAAAACACGTCTAACGAGTAACGAGAAGAAAATAAATGAAATAAAACATTTCACTCTTTTTCAACCCTTTTCTTTATTAATCTGTTTTTCACATTACGTTTTTAACTTTTTTCAGATGTTTTTTGATGTTAAAACAAACTTTAAAACTCAAAAATATAATTTATTTATTTTTTTTTATTTTTTTTTATTTAAGTGTCAAATGAAGTTGATCAGTTATAAACCTGGAACCAAAGGCTCAGACCTGGTTCAGACCCGGTTCAGACCTGGTTCAGACCCGGTTCAGACCTGGTTCAGACCTGGTTCAGACCCAGTTCAAAGCTGGTGTTCCTCCGGGTTCTGAATCCTCAGCTGTTCTCACAATGTAGAAAAGATGTGGACAGATAGATGGATAGATCCCTCCCCCCGTCCTCCTCCCCCGTCCTCCTCCCCTGTCCTCCTCCTTTCC
>JAPVLW010000088.1:77500-80000 GCA_027382335.1 Takifugu ocellatus
CTGTGTAGGTTTGGTGTGTGGCGGAGCACAGGTGGAGCACAGGCGGAGCACAGACGGAGCACAGGCGGAGGAAAGACAGAGCACAGGTGGAGCACAGGTGGAGCACAGGTGGAGCACAGGTGGAGCACAGACGGAGCACAGACGGAGCACAGGCGGAGCACAGGAGGAGCACAGGCGGAGGAAAGACAGAGCACAGGTGGAGCACAGACAGAGCACAGGTGGAGCACAGGTGGAGCACAGGTGGAGCACAGGCGGAGCACAGACGGAGCACAGGTGGAGCACAGACGGAGCACAGGCGGAGGAAAGACAGAGCACAGGTGGAGCACAGGTGGAGCACAGGTGGAGCACAGACGGAGCACAGGTGGAGCACAGACAGAGCACAGGTGGAGCACAGACAGAGCACAGGTGGAGCACAGGTGGAGCACAGACGGAGCACAGGTGGAGCACAGGTGGAGCACAGACGGAGCACAGACGGAGCACAGGCGGAGCACAGACAGAGCACAGGTGGAGCACAGACAGAGCACAGGTGGAGCACAGACAGAGCACAGGTGGAGCACAGACAGAGCACAGGTGGAGCACAGACAGAGCACAGGTGGAGCACAGGTGGAGCACAGGTGGAGCACAGGTGGAGCACAGGAGGAGCACAGGCGGAGCACAGGTGGAGCACAGGTGGAGCACAGGAGGAGCACAGGTGGAGCACAGACAGACATTTGTATAGAACAGCAACAAAGATTCTGCTGCTTTTAAACTTTAGCTCCTCCCCCCACATTTGGTCGTCATGGTGATGAAATTTCAGGTGATTTATAGTTTTGTGGTAAGAAACGATCTCTTTTTTTCCACCTCTGGATGTTTGGACTCTCCAACAGCCACAGACTGTTCACACCTCGGAGGAATCATCATTTGTGCGTCTGTAGGAGGAAACAGAGAAGAGTCAGAACCACACGGATCCAGATCCAACACGCCATCTCCACCCAAACCCCGGGGATTTGAACTCAGAACCTTGCTGTGCGGCGAGGGTGCTAGCGGCTAAATGAAGCCCGGTTAAATACTGTGATTATTGAGGTGTTTGATGTTTCCAGCTCTCAACACTTTAAATGTCCTCATGAGAGCAGGATCCTGACCCGAGTGGGCGGCTCAGGGTTCTGTTGGCCGTCTGTGTCCTCACCAACGTGCTTGTTGTCACCTAAGCCGGTGAACTCACGTTCTATATTTAGTTTGTTGGCGCGTTTAGCGGCCTGTGTGGCTGCTGCCGCCCCCTGCGGGTTCAGGGCTTCGCAGCGCCGGCCGGTTCTGGTTCTGAGCTTCTTGTTTTGCTTACAAACGGACAACATGGAGTCAGAAGAGCAGGCGTGCAGCCCAGGGTGGCGGCTCAAGGGTTAACGCAGTCCTCAGCGTGCGGGAGCTGTGGCGGGGAGGCAGGCAGTACAGAGGCTGACCTCTGACCCCCCAGGAAAGGAATGTGGAAGCTCTTTCATCCAGGACAGAAACTAAAGACACCCGGGCGGTCCAATAGCAGCGGCTCCAGCCCACTCTCAGTGTTTCTGGTGAGGGGAGCGAGCGGCGCCGCAGCCGGAGTCTGTAAAAAGCAGCATCTGCCATTTTGGAACGAGCCTCCTGCTGCAGCGGCGTGTTTGTTGGTTTGTGAGCGCCATGGCGACGGTGGCCGTGATTGGTGGTAGGAAATGGCTGTTCGCTGCAGCGCTCTGACCTCTGACCCACTGCCTGTGGAGCCCGTTGGAGGACCGGGTCTGAGCCAGCGCTAGGCAACAAACACATGTGGGCTGTGCCGCCACGGCCGAGGCCACGCCAGAGTTTGGGAGGAATCAGACGTTTAAGCTGTTAATCCTGCGCAGCAGATCAGATCCGGCAGATCAGATCCGGCAGATCAGATCCGGCAGATCAGATCCGGCAGATCAGATCCGGCAGATCAGATCCGGCAGATCAGATCCAGCAGATCAGATCAGATCCCGTTACTACGGAATCAGGCCGCTGTTCACAAAGTTTGTTGGACTGTACTTCAGTGCACGGGTAACCAGGGCGTGCACGTGTGACTATGGCGTGCACGTGTGACCATGGCGTGCACGTGTAACCAGGGCGTGCACGTGTGACCAGGGCGTGCACGTGTGACCATGGCGTGCACGTGTGACCAGGGCGTGCACGTCCCTGTAAAATATCTTCAACCGTGTTCAAACACCTGGTCCTTGCGGGCGCTGCTCCGTGTGTAGGTGAGCGTGCTGACGTAGGTGTGGGGGGGCACAGACACTGGACCGGTTCTAGTTCAGATCCGTCATGTCAGGACGAGCCGGCGAGAACAGTCGGGCCACGGGTCTGGAGTCAAGACCAAGAGACTTTAGATGTTCAGATGGATCAGATGGATCAGATGGTTCAGGTGGTTCTGGTGGTTCCAATGGTTCTGCTGGTTCAGGTGGTTCCGATGGTTCAGCTGGTTCTGGTGGGTCCAATGGTTACAGTGGTTCAGATGGTTCTGCTCCCAGCCGCA
>JAPVLW010000088.1:82500-115000 GCA_027382335.1 Takifugu ocellatus
CCTCTGCCTTGTTCACCTCTGTCTTGTTCACCTCTGTCTTGTTCACCTCTGCCTTGTTCACCTCTGCCTTGTTCACCTCTGCCTTGTTCACCTCTGTCTTGTTCACCTCTGTCTTTGTCACCTGTCTTGTTCACCTCTGTCTTTGTCACCTCTGTCTTGTTCACCTCTGCCTTGTTCACCTCTGTCCTGTTCACCTCTGTCTTGTTCACCTCTGTCTTGTTCACCTGTCTTGTTCACCTCTGTCTTGGTCACCTCTGTCTTGTTCACCTCTGCCTTGTTCACCTCTGTCCTGTTCACCTCTGTCTTGTTCACCTCTGTCTTGTTCACCTCTGCCTTGTTCACCTCTGTCTTGTTCACCTCTGCCTTGTTCACCTCTGTCTTGTTCACCTCTGTCTTGTTCACCTCTGCCTTGTTCACCTCTGCCTTGTTCACCTCTGCCTTGTTCACCTCTGCCTTGTTCACCTCTGTCTTGTTCACCTCTGTCTTGGTCACCTCTGTCTTGTTCACCTCTGCCTTGTTCACCTCTGTCCTGTTCACCTCTGTCTTGTTCACCTCTGTCTTGGTCACCTCTGTCTTGTTCACCTCTGCCTTGTTCACCTCTGTCCTGTTCACCTCTGTCTTGTTCACCTCTGCCTTGTTCACCTCTGTCCTGTTCACCTCTGTCCTGTTCACCTCTGCCTTGTTCACCTCTGTCTTGTTCACCTCTGCCTTGTTCACCTCTGTCTTGTTCACCTCTGCCTTGTTCACCTCTGTCTTGTTCACCCCTGTCTTGTTCACCTCTGCCTTGTTCACCTCTGCCTTGTTCACCTCTGCCTTGTTCACCTCTGTCTTGTTCACCTCTGCCTTGTTCACCTCTGTCTTGTTCACCTCTGCCTTGTTCACCTCTGCCTTGTTCACCTCTGCCTTGTTCACCTCTGTCTTTGTCACCTCTGCCTTGTTCACCTCTGCCTTGTTCACCTCTGCCTTGTTCACCTCTGTCTTGTTCACCTCTGCCTTGTTCACCTCTGCCTTGTTCACCTCTGTCTTTGTCACCTCTGTCTTGTTCACCTCTGCCTTGTTCACCTCTGTCTTGTTCACCTCTGCCTTGTTCACCTCTGCCTTGTTCACCTCTGTCTTGTTCACCTCTGCCTTGTTCACCTCTGTCTTTGTCACCTGTCTTGTTCACCTGTCCTGTTCACCTCTGCCTTGTTCACCTGTCTTGTTCACCTCTGCCTTGTTCACCTCTGTCTTTGTCACCTGTCTTGTTCACCTCTGTCTTTGTTCACCTCTGCCTTGTTCACCTCTGTCCTGTTCACCTCTGTCTTGTTCACCTCTGTCTTGTTCACCTGTCTTGTTCACCTCTGTCTTGGTCACCTCTGTCTTGTTCACCTCTGCCTTGTTCACCTCTGTCCTGTTCACCTCTGTCTTGTTCACCTGTCTTGTTCACTTCTGCCTTGTTCACCTCTGTCCTGTTCACCTCTGTCTTGTTCACCTCTGTCTTGTTCACCTCTGCCTTGTTCACCTCTGCCTTGTTCACCTCTGTCTTGTTCACCTCTGTCTTGTTCACCTCTGTCTTGTTCACCTCTGTCTTTGTCACCTGTCTTGGTCACCTCTGTCTTGTTCACCTCTGTCTTGTTCACCTCTGCCTTGTTCACCTCTGCCTTGTTCACCTCTGTCTTGTTCACCTGCCTTGTTCACCTCTGCATTGTTCACCTCTGTCTTTGTCACCTCTGTCTTGTTCACCTCTGTCTTTGTCACCTGTCTTGTTCACCTCTGTCTTTGTTCACCTCTGCCTTGTTCACCTCTGTCCTGTTCACCTCTGTCTTGTTCACCTCTGTCTTGTTCACCTGTCTTGTTCACCTCTGTCTTGGTCACCTCTGTCTTGGTCACCTCTGCCTTGTTCACCTCTGTCCTGTTCACCTCTGTCTTGTTCACCTGTCTTGTTCACCTCTGCCTTGTTCACCTCTGTCCTGTTCACCTCTGTCTTGTTCACCTCTGTCTTGTTCACCTCTGCCTTGTTCACCTCTGCCTTGTTCACCTCTGTCTTGTTCACCTCTGTCTTGTTCACCTCTGTCTTTGTCACCTGTCTTGGTCACCTCTGTCTTGTTCACCTCTGTCTTGTTCACCTCTGTCTTGTTCACCTCTGCCTTGTTCACCTCTGTCTTGTTCACCTCTGTCTTGTTCACCTCTGCCTTGTTCACCTCTGCCTTGTTCACCTCTGCCTTGTTCACCTCTGTCCTGTTCACCTCTGCCTTGTTCACCTCTGTCCTGTTCACCTCTGCCTTGTTCACCTCTGCCTTGTTCACCTCTGTCCTGTTCACCTCTGTCTTGGTCACCTCTGTCTTGTTCACCTCTGCCTTGTTCACCTCTGTCTTGTTCACCTCTGCCTTGTTCACCTCTGTCCTGTTCACCTCTGTCTTGTTCACCTCTGCCTTGTTCACCTCTGTCTTGTTCACCTCTGTCTTGTTCACCTCTGCCTTGTTCACCTCTGTCTTGTTCACCTCTGCCTTGTTCACCTCTGTCTTGTTCACCTCTGTCTTGTTCACCTCTGCCTTGTTCACCTCTGTCTTGTTCACCTCTGTCTTGTTCACCTCTGTCCTGCAGCTAATCAGGAAGGAAACCTCCCCACTGCTGTTTTTCATCAGAAGGTCCTGAAAGTGTTTCAGCGGTTTTCTTCTGTTTCTGCAGGTTTGGACTGAAGCCTGTTGGATGCTCGTCACTTGCTGCAAGGTCATTAACAAGCCACGCCCACCCGCCACTTACAGAGTTACACCTGCAAAGCAGGTTAGCCACATCTACGTTTTCATGGCTGCGGCACTCTAGGGCTGCCATGGCAGCTGCTGCCGCCGATGCCTCACGCCGTTTTACCGCACTGACACAGGAGGAAGAGGGACGACGGCCTGCCACCAAATTGTTTGAGAGCTCCGCCCCACTGTCACGGGCAGAGCGAGAGAGTGAGCAGGAGAGGGGGAGAGGGAGAGAGAGGGAGGGGGGAGCCGAAGTAGAAGCAGTTGGGAGATCAAGTGAGATCGAGTGTTTGGTGTGTGGAGTACTGTTCACCTCGCAGGAGAAGCTCCGCCTCCACGCCACAAGTCACACAGGGGAGAAACCCTTCCAGTGCGCACAGCCACACTGCCCCAAGGCCTTCAGCTCCAAATACAAACTGTTCAGGTGATGGCACATCTCCGAAAGATCTCACAGATGCGGCACCTTTCTCCTCTTTCCGGTCCTGAAACGCGCTTTGTTTTCTGTTGCAGGCATATGGCCACACACTCTCCACAGAAAACCCACCAGTGCTCTTTCTGTGAGAAAATGTTTCACCGAAAAGACCACCTCAAGAACCACCTCCAGACCCATGACCCCAACAAAGAGGCCTTCAAGTGTGAGGAGTGCGGGAAGCACTACAATACCAAACTGGGATACAAGCGCCACGTGGCCATGCACTCCGCCACAGCTGGAGATCTCACCTGTAAAGTCTGCATGCAGACCTACGAGAGCACACCGGTGCTCCTGGAGCACCTGAAGAGCCACTCGGGGAAATCTTCAGGTGGCACCAAGGAGAAGAAACACCCCTGTGACCACTGTGACCGGCGTTTCTACACACGGAAAGATGTGAGACGTCACATGGTGGTCCACACGGGCCGGAAGGATTTCTTGTGCCAGTACTGCGCCCAACGCTTCGGCAGGAAGGATCACCTGACTCGTCATGTGAAGAAAAGTCACTCGCAGGAGTTGCTGAAGATCAAGACGGAGCCTCCAGACATGTTGGGACTTTTAACTTCGGGGTCACCGCCGTGTTCTGTGAAGGAGGAGCTCAGCCCCATGATGTGTGGCATGGGTCCCAACAAGGACCCCATGATGGGTAAATCTTTTCCTGGTGGTGCCCCCTTTCCAATGGGCATGTACAACCCCCACCATCTCCAGGCCATGTCTAATTCTGGGGTGGGTCACCCTCACCCGTCCCTCATGCCCACTTCCTTGTCAGCAGCCATTGGCATGGGCTGTTCGATGGAAAGCCCCGCCTCTCTGCACCCACACTCCCATCACCACCACCATCATCACCACCATCACCACCACCATTCCCCACCACTGGGCCCCCACCACCAACCACCGGCACCCCAGCAGCAGCACCAGCCCCAGCCTGTCCCCAAATACCAGCTGGGCTCTACCTCATACCTGCTGGACAAGCCTTTGAAAGTGGAGATGGAGAGCTTCCTCATGGATCTGCAGAGCAGCTCGCCTGGCCCAGTTTCCTCTGCAGAGCCCCACACTGCTGCCTCACCCCCCAAGGATGGCCTGGAGCCCACCTCGGGCCTTGTTGATGAGCTCTGCGGAGATCCGCTCCTGTCCAAGAGCCCTGCGGTAATCGCCGAGTCTCTGTGTGCTGCTAATATGGATTTTTCCCATCTGCTGGGCTTCCTGCCCCTCAACCTGCCCCCCTACAGTGCCCCCATGAGTACAGGAGGCCTGGTGATGGGCTACACCTCATCTGCAACCTCTTCGTCATCTTCCATCTCTTCTTCCTCATCTCTGCATGCTGCTGAGCCTCACGCTGCGGCGGTCGCCGCGGCAGCAGCTGCCGTCACGATGGCACCTCTTACCTCTTTGCAACCACAACCTCAGGAGCAGCAGAGCTCCGGTGGGGGTCTGGGCCTCGGACCCCTGCACCCGCTTCCATCAGTGTTCAGCTCCAGCCTCAGCACCACCACTCTGCCTCGCTTTCATCAGGCCTTCCAGTAAGAGAACCGGCCTATGGCCAGCTCTGCCCGGCTGAGACCACCTCGGTACCGGCTCGGATCAGCTCTGCATGGGTATCACGGACTGTGTTGGTTTTTAAAAAAGAATTCCTCAAATTGAAGCTCCGTCAAGGAGCAAAAAATGATTTGGGCTTTGTATTAATATCCTATAGTTATAACAATATATTAACCCGTATATTTTAACTTTATACCCCTTCCATTCCCCACTTAGTTGCATTGAGACGGACCCTCCAGGACTTCAGGCCCGCGGCTGTTGTGGTCCCAGTTGTTCAGCAGGAAACATGATGTTTGTGAGGTTTTGGTCTAAAGTGCGAAGCATCGAAGTGTTGGAAGCTGCCTCTGATGGTCTTCTGAGGTCACTTTTGTCGGTACAGGGTCAGGGTCTCGGCAGAACCAGGGGCCCTTGGTGATGCACAAGTTGATGCTGGAACAGTTGGTTTGTCAGGATTGTAGAAGATCTGGTGGCAGAAGTCCTGGAGGGGCTGGTGGAGGACAGGGTGAGGAGGATCAGGCGTGGTACTGCGAACGTTAGAGAATAATAATATCTTTGATTCAATGGAAGATCCGTTCTTTAGTGAAAGTGATCCAAGGTGGTGTGACCCACTGAAATATAGCTTGACGTGGATTTTGGTTTTACTTTTCTTTCCTAAACGTGAGAACGCGGCTTCAACATTAACCGACTGTTATGAACAGGAGAGATGGATGAAGGAACCTCCAGAGAACGATTACAGGTCAGATGTTTGCAGGTTAGAGCCCCTAGAGCAGCTGAGAAAAGTGCTCCTCAGAACCAGGACCAGGCAGAAGCCCCGTTGCTCTCTTGAAACTGGAACAGGTGCCCCCCCAGTTTGGTCCCAAAGGAACATCTTCATGGATTGAAGACAAATTCTTTATTTCTGAAACTTTTCTGTTCCTAAGGAGAAGCACTTTTTTCTGATCAGAAAGCACTTGACCTTTAGGAATCTCCTTGTCTCCTTCCCTTAGACTCTTTCCTCTAAAGCCCCCAGAAAAGCGAGAGCTGCTCTCACAACCAGAAACCTTCAGAATCTTTGAGAAAGATCCTTCGTTAGCGATGAACCCTGACAGATGTGAAAGGCAACAAAACTTAAGGCGCCAGAGGGGCAAATGTATTACGAATGTTATTGCAGTGTACGAAATATCTCAACAGATTATTATTATGGCTTTTATCTCAGTAAGGTGTATTTTAGGTATTAACTAAGTGATGATGTTTTTGATGTCTGCAGGTTTACATTTGTGTATCTTGCATTTTTGATCAAATGGATGAAGTATTAGCTTTTCCTTTAGCTTTCTGTCATATCCGATCTTTACCTTTACTTTGTACTTGACTTAGTTTAGTGGAATCACAACTGTGGATGTTGATATCTAGAAGACTGATGGTGCCTCCAGAACCTGCTAGAGTTCGAACTACGTAGAGTCGTAGGGGATCTAGGTAGAGTCCAGGCCTGCAGGCAGCAATCTGTAGGAACTCGTGAGGGTTTGAGTCCTTCTGAACTCTCAGCGCCACCTACAACCACCTGAGCCCAAAGCGAAGCGAAGCCTCAAAGCGAAGCCTCAAAGCGAAGCGGGCGCTCTAGACCCACGCCGCCCGCGGCTCCAAACGCTGCTTTAGCAAAAGTCGGGACTCGCTGGGACGCGCCGAGTGGTGGAGCTCCAGAAGACGACAGAGACTGACGCCTCCTCTGGATTTAAAGTCTGCGTCCGCCGCACTGTTGCCGTAGTAACCAGCTCAGCCTCCTGCTGCTTGGGAAGGGGGGGGGAGGTGTTGTCGGATAAGTTGAATATTGATGTAAAAATACCGCTGATTTCTCTGTCGCTGCTATTAAGTACGAACGACGCATTTCTGGTCTTCAGAGCTTCACGCCGTCGTCGTCACGGCGACGTCCCGACACTTTTGGTAAAGTGTGTTTCAGCGCTCAGAGGTGCCGCAGCAGAAGCAGCCGCCCCGACGGGCTGCACGAAAAGGAACAAAACACAAAAAAGGAAAAAATCTCGCACATAAATAACAAATAAAAAGATCAAAACTCATGTTGCTGCTTTAGGGTTAGGGTCAGGGTCAGGGTCAGGGTTAGGGTTAGGGGTTAGGGTCAGGGTTAGGGTTAGGGGTTAGGGGTTAGGGTCAGGGTTAGGGATTAGGGGTTAGGGTCAGGGTTAGGGATTAGGGGTTAGGGTCAGGGTTAGGGGTTAGCATTAGGGTAGGGTTAGGGTAGGGTAGGGTTAGGGGTCAGGGTTAGGGTTAGGGTAGGGTTAGGGGTCAGGGTTAGGGGTTAGGGTTAGAGGGTTAGGGTAGGGTTAGGGTAGGGTTAGGTTAGGGTAGGGTAGGGTTAGGGTTAGGGGTTAGGGTTAGAGGGTTAGGGTAGGGTTAGGGTAGGGTTAGGGTTAGGGTTAGGGTTAGAGGGTTAGGGGTTAGGGTTAGGGTAGGGTTAGGGGTCAGGGTTAGGGTAGGGTTAGGGTTAGAGGGTTAGGGGTTAGGGTTAGGGTAGGGTTAGGGGTCAGGGTTAGGGGTCAGGGTTAGGGTTAGGGTTAGGGTTAGAGGGTTAGGGTCAGGTTAGGGATTAGGGGTTAGGGTCAGGTTAGGGGTCAGGGTTAGCGTTAGGGTTAGGGTCAGGGGTCAGGGTCAGGGTTAGGGCTGCTGGTGGACGACTGTGAAGATGGAAAAGAGCTGAAATATGCACAAACCGAACCAGCATAGTGTTCATCATCCTGGGCCCCCCCTCCTCCTCCCCTCAATCTCCCCCCTCCCCCACCTCCTCCTCCCCTCTATCTCCCCTCTACCTCCCCCCACCTCCTCCACCCCCCCCCCTCACCCACCTCCTCCTCCCCTCCACCCCCCCTCCCTCCCCTCCACCCTCCCTCCCCTCCACCCCCCCCTCCCTCCCCTCACCCCCCCCCCATCACCTCCTCTCAGCTGCTTTGTAGAGTCACATGAAAGGGTGAAATATGGCGATATCCTCGCGGGTCACATGACTGAGTGCACAGCTCGGGGCGCCGCTCCTCATCAGTGATTTTTGTTTGTTGTTGTATGATTATATTATTTTCTGTTTGTATAAACAGGACCTTGAAAAAACAAAACAACAAAAAAAACAACAACACATCACCTCATTTTTTGTTTTATTCTTACCAAAACCCGGGGAGCAGAAACCTTTGCACGAACGCAGGACGTCAGACTGGCGGTGCGTGGCCCCAGGGTGGGGGGGTGGCCCCGGGGTGGGGGCGTGGCCCCGGGGGGCGCGTGGTCCTGGGGTGGGGGCGTGGTCCTGGGGTGGGGGCGCGAGGCCCCTGATCGGCAGGATGAAGGTTTTATTGATCCTGGACTCGTGCTCTCAGCACCTTTCGACAAACATTATTAAAAAGATTTGAACATCAGAAGTTGATCCGAGCCTGAACGGGTTCTAGGATCAGACCGATTGGCCCTACGAGGGAGCGCCCTACGAGGGAACGCCCTACGAGGGAACGCCCTACGAGGGAGCGCCCTACGAGGGAGCGCCCTACGGGGGAGCGCCCTACGAGGGAACGCCCTACGAGGGAACGCCCTACGGGGGAGCGCCCTACGAGGGAGCGCCCTACGAGGGAGCGCCCTACGGGGGAACGCCCTACGAGGGAACGCCCTACGAGGGAACGCCCTACGGGGGAGCGCCCTACGAGGGAGCGCCCTACGGGGGAACGCCCTACGAGGGAGCGCCCTACGGGGGAGCGCCCTACGGGGGAGCGCCCTACGAGGGAGCGCCCTACGAGGGAACGCCCTACGAGGGAGCGCCCTACGGGGGAGCGCCCTACGGGGGAGCGCCCTACGAGGGAGCGCCCTACGAGGGAGCGCCCTACGAGGGAGCGCCCTACGAGGGAACGCCCTACGAGGGAGCGCCTGTCGTGCATCCGTTTGTCCTCCCTGGGTTTCTGTGAGCTAATCTGAATTCTAGCACTTTCAACCTTTTAAAAAGTATTTTTTTCTTTGAAAGTTTCAGCTTATGTGTTGATGTTGTTAATTTTGTATTGATCCTTTATTCGTATGTGCCATTAGTTTGATGTTAGACGTATCGATCTTTGTTTCTTTCTCTTCAAGAGTAACAGTATTTTTGATAGACGTTTCACTAATATTCTTTGATATTAAAGTCCCGCCTGAACATTTTTCAACCTTTTGAATAAGCTCCTCCTGCTTTTTTCCACAAATCCAGCGAGAGAACAGCAGCAGCGTTTCTGCTCTTCAACTGACCCCAAACTGAAGCACTTGAACTCAATCATCATCACCGTTCTCCCAGATGGCTGCTGCTCCTGTGCATCAGTTTTAATGTGTACATTTAACATATGGAACATGTTCTAAATGAGCCCTGCGCGCAGCAGCCTCATCTGCTCCACCTGCACCTTTTAAGGATGCACTTATGCCCTTTTTTCCTCTTTAGAAGGTGCAGAGCATCAATATTTTAAGGGAATTTATTGCTCAGTTTGCAGCTGAGCGAAGCTGATCTGGTTTAACCTCCCCCCCCCCCCCCCCCTTTACTTTGGTATTTTGGGTTTTGTCTGCTAAGGACATCATCTATGTGTAGTTTTTTATATTTCCAGCTTTTTTTTCCATTCCAGGCTGCTTGTTTCTCCTATTTAGTGACTTTAGTCCATTTTATCTCCATCACCTGATTTTACAGCCTCTGGAATCAATAAAAGGAGCAGAGACGACAGAATACGTGTGTCGGCATCAACACTTCATGTTCAGCTACAGGGAGACTCCAGACGTGCTTCGCAGGAAGACAGAAACAGGAAACGTTGCTTTTTCTGTCGCGTATCTCGCATTCATCAGTTGCTGCAATGTAAAGGTGACAGATTTGTATATTGGTTGATCCAAAGAGATGATGAACACAACAGAACCTATTGTACAGTACCGCGTATCTTTGAGTTGTTATGTGTCATGTTGGAGTTATTAAAAGACAAACCAGTGGTCTTGACCACATCGGCTGCTTCCTCTTTATTTAGCTGCATATTCCAGACGCTCCGATTGGGAAAAGGCGGCTGTGAGAAAGTGCTGCTGAGGAAGAGAAGATCTGAGCAGCAGCCCAGCAGGGGGCATCTTACCTGTCGGAAGGTGCTTCTGCCCGTCAGCGAGAGGCGGCGCTCCGTGCGTGGGGCGGCGCTCCGTGCGTGGGGCGGCGCTCCGTGGCAGCCATCTGCCCTTCCAGGCACCAAAGAACTCCAAGAAGACAGAATTAATTTAACATAACTCACATCAGAAATGAGAAACATTAATCCTAATTAGGATCGTGCTGGTCACTGATGGGGGCGGGGCCAAAGAAGCCAGCGTCAGAAACGCTCCCGTGACGGGAGACCTCAGCAATCATCACCACTGGAGCCCATTTGTGGTTCTGACCCAGCTTCAGATTTAATCGCGTCACTTATTGAGCCAGAAAGATGTAATGAGAATGTGTTGTCAACCCGTTGTCATGGTTACCACTGCAGCAGAGGCAGGCGGTGGTCCGGAGCATCACCTGCTGACAGGAGCAGGAAGGTCATGTGACTGATGGGAATAAAGACAGCAGCTGATTTCCAGAGTCAACGCATCACTTTATTGTTTCTGTAAATGTACATTCTGGAAAACGCTGCCTGCACCTTCGGAGGGTGGAAACGGAGCGCCAGGAACGACACACACACCCCCACACACACACACCCACGCACACACACACACACACACACGTGCACCTTCAAGTCTCTGCAATTAAAGAAATCTGCCATGAATGTTGCAAGAGCAGGAGAATCTTTATAGAAGACAACAGGAAGTGGGCTCAGGAGAGGACGCGTTTGTCCCTTCTTCTCTGACCCTGGACCATCAGGACTGATGGGGCCCCCGCCCCCCATCACCCCTGACCAACTAAAATATAACCCCAAATCAGTTGCTGCCTTTGTGCTAACAGCTAACTGATGCTGAGGCGGTTTGACGGTCACTTCCTGTTGTGACAAGGTTCCGCGGATCTCCTGCTCTCCGTCCCCACGCAGCAGTCAAGGAAATACTTGGTTCCATGAAACCGTCCAAGTGTCCAGAACTGAGGTACCTGTCCCCTGGGGGTGGGGCGCCACGCGGCTTACAAGCCCCTCCTCCACCGTTTCAGGAGCACCTCTGTCAGGACATTTGGTGGAAACAAACCGTTAAACAGTTAAAACGAGACAAATCTGAGATTATTGTGTGAACAAACAGCCGTTGCTGCATAGTTGAGCAGGCGTGCAGCTCTGCTAACGGCTACAGTAACACGGTCGGTCCTACGGTGGCCCTGCACACGGTCCTGCACCACGGAGCAAAACACAAGCAAACAGACCAGAGCGTTCATGATAGACAAGTAAAAAATAACAACATTTAATTTAAAGTTGTGTTTACTGGAGCAGTCCGTCCACATCAGGCCACCCAAATAAAAATAAAAATCTCATTTTTAACCAAACCAATCATGATGACAGAAACAAGAATTTGTGCTAAACTTTGGCCCGCTGTGAGAGACAGCCTCTGATTCTGTCCCACAAAGATTAGAAGGGAGGAAAGACGCCAGCGCGACCCCGCCAGGCCACCAGGGGGGGCTATTGTGCCAAAAATAGAAATAGGACTCCTCCACACACGTCAGTGCTCATGAGACATGAACAGAAATATTTACATTAAAATACAGAACGTCACCAAACAGGATTTAAAAAGCATCAGTCGATTTTTACAGCGGCGTAAATTTTCCTGATAAACATGTATGCAGCGTAGAAACCGATCGTGCCCGTCAGCAGCCAGAAGGTCAGAACCATCAGGGCGGTGTAGCCGAAGTAGAGCAGCGAGGGGATGAACTCTACGATATCCAGCTGAAATAAGGAGAGAAGAGACAAATCAGTCACTCATCCACCAATCAATGACATCATCCCTCCGCCAGGTACGAGTGAGACGATCGGAAGCAGATGTTCATCACATCTGCCGTATTTTCACAACCATAAGGAGCACCGTATTATATCGCCGACTGGCTCCGACCCACATATGGTGGCATAACTCGCCCGCCGCCGCCTCATAGATACGGCTGGGCGCGGTTATCTTGTTGCGGGTTAGGGAAGATGGCCGCCCCCTCCTGGTTAGGGTTAGGGAAGATGGCTGCCCTCTCCTGGTTAGGGTTAGGGAAGATGGCTGCCCTCTCCTGGTTAGGGTTAGGGAAGATGGCCGCCCTCTCCTGGTTAGGGTTAGGGAAGATGGCCGCCCCCTCCTGGTTAGGGTTAGGGAAGATGGCCGCCCTCTCCTGGTTAGGGTTAGGGAAGATGGCCACCCCCTCCTGGTTAGGGAAGATGGCCGCCCTCTCCTGGTTAGGGTTAGGGAAGATGGCCGCCCTCTCCTGGTTAGGGTTAGGGAAGATGGCCGCCCTCTCCTGGTTAGGGTTAGGGAAGATGGCCGCCCTCTCCTGGTTAGGGTTAGGGAAGATGGCCGCCCTCTACTGGTTAGGGTTAGGGAAGATGGCCGCCCCCTCCTGGTTAGGGTTAGGGAAGATGGCCGCCCTTTCCTGGTTAGGGAAGATGGCCGCCCTCTCCTGGTTAGGGAAGATGGCCGCCCTCTCCTGGTTAGGGTTAGGGTTAGGGAAGATGGCCACCCTCTCCTGGTTAGGGTTAGGGAAGATGGCCGCCCTCTCCTGGTTAGGGTTAGGGAAGATGGCCGCCCTCTCCTAGTTAGGGTTAGGGAAGATGGCCACCCTCTCCTGGTTAGGGTTAGGGAAGATGGCCGCCCTCTCCTAGTTAGGGTTAGGGAAGATGGCCGCCCTCTCCTGGTTAGGGTTAGGGAAGATGGCCGCCCTCTCCTAGTTAGGGTTAGGGAAGATGGCCACCCTCTCCTGGTTAGGGTTAGGGAAGATGGCCGCCCTCTCCTGGTTAGGGTTAGGGAAGATGGCCGCCCTCTCCTGGTTAGGGAAGATGGCCGTTCTCTCCTGGTTAGGGTTAGGGAAGATGGCCGCCCTCTCCTGGTTAGGGTTAGGGAAGATGGCCGCCCTCTCCTGGTTAGGGTTAGGGAAGATGGCCGCCCTCTCCTGGTTAGGGTTAGGGAAGATGGCCGCCCTCTACTGGTTAGGGTTAGGGAAGATGGCCGCCCTCTCCTGGTTAGGGTTAGGGAAGATGGCCGCCCTCTCCTGGTTAGGGTTAGGGAAGATGGCCGCCCTCTCCTAGTTAGGGAAGATGGCCGCCCTCTCCTGGTTAGGGTTAGGGAAGATGGCCGCCCTCTCCTGGTTAGGGTTAGGGAAGATGGCCGCCCTCTCCTGGTTAGGGAAGATGGCCGCCCTCTCCTGGTTAGGGTTAGGGAAGATGGCCGCCCTCTCCTGGTTAGGGAAGATGGCCGCCCTCTCCTGGTTAGGGAAGATGGCCGCCCTCTCCTGGTTAGGGAAGATGGCCGCCCTCTCCTGGTTAGGGAAGATGGCCGCCCTCTCCTGGTTAGGGTTAGGGAAGATGGCCTCATTCATAGGGTTAGGGTTAGGGTTAGGGAAGATGGCCTCATTCATAGGCGTCTCGCTTGCCCGGCGCCATTTTAGGGGATCCTTACGCGTCGGTGTGCCGCTAATCGATGGGCGAAGCGTTTACCGTAGTGCACCCACCAAAGGGGCACAGCAGATTTTGGGACTCACCATCGATTTTTGAGAAAATCTCAGTGTTTTAGGTGCCTTATAGTTGTGAAAATACGATACTCAGAGGGATCTACCTGAACCTGACAACCTCTGAACGGGAACAGGAAGACAACTGAAGAGGAACTTTTTTTACCTTGTTGACAAAGTAAAAGATGGCATAAATGAGGACATAGAACGCTGAACCTCCAGACACCAGGAATGTTCTCCACCACCATCTGTAGTCCTGAGATGAGGGAAAGCACAAAGCTGAATGTTCAAACCGTTGCTAAGCAACCCCACTGGCCCTCACAGCAGGAGCGAGTGAAGGTACCTCTGCACAGAGCTGGAAATAGACCATGACGATGCTGATCTGGGAGCAGGACACCACCAGGATGATGAAGACCAGGAAGAGGAAGCCAAACAGGTAATAGAACTGGTTCTCCCAGATGGCCTGAGGTCACACACACACACGCGCGCACACACGCGCGCACACACACACACACCGCTGTTAAACAGACTGGATCACGTTTGATCCCAAAGTTCTGAGAGCAGCTGGACTCACGCTGAAGATGAAGAAGAGCTCGATGAACATGGCACCGAAGGGAAGGATTCCAGCCATCAGGATCCTGGTGGCAGGAAGCAAATATTCAGTAACAAGACGAGAGAAGGAGGACTTGAACACACAAACACTCACCCCACAAACTTGTTCATGTACCAGCGCTGCTCGGGAACCTGCCGCGGGATCTGGTTGGTGCGGACTGGATTATCATACGGCTGTTTGCGGAAGCCAAAGTAATAGCCCAGGTAGACCAGAGGCAGGGAGATCCCGAACCACATGCAGAGCAGAGCCAGCATGGTGGTGAAGGGAACCTGGGGTGGAAGCACACACAGGAGGACACCAGGTCTCTGCCAAAGCTCCACCATCATCAGGACGATCCACACTACAAACACACCACGTCCACCACAAACCCTGGATGCCTGTGAGATCTGGGGCTGGAGACAAGCTGAGGACGTTCAGAGGGAGCTTAACACGGAGGCATCGCATCTCTTCAACCAGGCTCAACCTCCCCTTCTGTGGGAACGTCCTCTGCACCCTCCTCACATCACACAGGCCCTTCAGCAGCCGCTCGCTACAGACACTCCACGTCACGCCAAACACGAGAAGCTCGATGGACATCCAGCTTCAGGAACTCACCGCTCCAGACGAGTGCTCTCCCCAAATGAAGAAGTTCAGGAAGAAACAAATTCCAAACACCACGGCAGGATACAACGTTGCCGTCTGCAGCACAAACAGCAACACGGTGATTGAAAGGCCGAACACACGAGAACGCTGAAGACGTTACCGAGACTCTCACTTCAGCCACTCACACAAAAGGCTCCTTTCCTCCATCGATGACCCTTCAGGGTTCGGTACAACCTGCCAGCAAAATAACCTCCAAACACGCTGGAGGAAAACAAGAGGAGAGACGTCAAGCAGGGGCAGGAGAAGCAGGCAGGCCGAGGAAGAGGCCCCTACCCCATAAACATGAAGAGGAAGCAGGCAGTGGTCATCAGCGCTCCTCTGCTGGACGGAGACAGCATCCCCAACATGGCAACAACTGGGGAGACGGGGACAGTCGGAGTTTTAAACACACATTTGATTTGAGGTCATTTTCAAGCAGAACTGAGAAAACAAACAAGACAAGCAGATCAGGAGGCTCCCAGAGAGCCGCTCCTCGTCCTCCAGCCAACACACTCCACAACTCCAGTGTGGTGCCCCGGAAAAATAAAGGGGTTCATTCCAGCGATGATCAGCCAACACAAGATGTCTGGAGATCCCAGTCCAGAGGTCCATGAGCCTCCTGGAGCAGTCACATCCACTTTTCTGTTAACTGAAGCTTTGTGTGGTCTGGAGCACCGTTGATGTTCACAGCCTGATGTCCCCCATGATGAGGCTGCGTGTCAACACCAACCAGCAGACCCATGGACGGGGGACGCGTCTGGCCCAGTCATTGCTCTCCAGGCGAGAGCGCACCTTCCACAGCAGTTGTTCAGGCAGTAGATGTCAGGCTCAGGCAAAGACATCTGGATCTCATCCTCTCTGTAATTTTAAGAATGACTGAAAAAGAGTCCCCACTGTCTCCACCTGCAGGTCCTGACCGTCAGCCGTCAACATTCTCCTGTGTGTCCCCTGAACTGGACGTGTCCTGGATGTCCAACACGGAGCTTTGTGTGTTCTGTCTGCACATTTTCACAGCTTTCAGGTTTCCGTATTTTTTCTTTTAACAGAGAAACGAGGATGTTCTTGTCCACTAAACTGTCCTCCATGTCTAGCCCTGCCTCCTCCGTTTCTTCCACATGTTTAAACTCTTTGATGTTTCCAAAAACATCAGACGGATGTGAAAGGAGGACTTACAGATGACGATGAGCACCATGCAAAACAGCTGGATCCCTGAGCCCAGTAAGGAGCTGAGGACCATGGGATACTGGGGCGGCCTGAAGACGTCGCCGTGGACGTTCTTCCACCCAGACTCTTCCATCGTGTCCTCCTGGTGAGACACACAGGAAGAGTCAGAACAGCAAAGGTCCACCGTCTGGATGACGGGCCAGCACTCACGATGTCGTCCTCTCGGTTGTAGTTGGCGATGTCCTTCCTTAAGGTCCTGATGATGATCATACTCAGGATACCTAATCAAGGTCACAGGGTCAAAGGCAGAAGCTTTTAACAACGACAAGCGTGTAATCGGTGACTTTTGAGGCTGACCCGACAGGAAGAAGACGACCACCACGGAGTTAACGATGGAGAACCAGTGGATCTGAACATCACTCATGGTGAGGTAGGTGTCCCACCGCGACGCCCACTTGATCTCGCTGGCCTGCAGAGGTCAAAGGGCGTTTGTTTTACCGTCTGTGTGATCACTCCCATATGGCTGCTGAAGCCTCTCACCTCCCAGTGCACAGAGTAAGTGAAGAGGACTTGGTTTTCCTTTGTGGGGTCGATCTCCTGGGGGGCGGCGCCACTGGCCTCAGGCAGGGTGCACGTGTTGTCTGTGACGACAGCCTTCAAATCTGAGGAAACAAGAGCGGACGGGTGAGCGGCAGGTGAGCCACAACGGTGCGTCACCTCCACAGCTTCCTGTCGCCTACCCTCCACCTGCACGCTCCGAGGTACCACCTCAAAGCGCACAACCCTGTAGTTGTGGATGTTCTCCTCCTCCAGCTGCTCTTTGTGGAAGTACAGGATGAAGGACAGATGGTTGTGCAGATAGAACTGAGGGAGGACACAGAAAGCACACGCCGGTCAGATGCTGTGGGCACAACGGAACCTGAAGAGTCCAGTTCAAGTCTACATCAGCTCCTCGTGGACCATAAAGATGGACTAACGGATGTTGTGGAACCGTTTGTTCTCCACCTGACTGAACAGAGGAGACGGCGGCTCTGTCACGGTTGTGTTCACCTTGTTGCTGTCTACGAAGCCCAAGCGGTATCCGTGTTCAAACTGCACGTCTTTGGCCACGTCCTTCTTCTGCTCGTCCTCGCCCACGGCCTCTCTGTTGGGGTAAAACTCTAACCTGGTGGCTACTGGCAGGTTGTCTGCAATGCTGAAACACACAGGAAGACGTCACATTCACGGGCGGGCCGCTCAGCAAAGCGCCGTAGGTGGAGCAGCGTGACCACGCAGGTGGGCGCTCACAGGTGAACGTAATACTCCTCCCGGATTCGCTCGGCCATCAGTTTGCTTTCACTGACGCTCAGTGTTTTCTTGCTGCACACCATCTCACACTTCCTGTTCTTGGTCATCTCGACGGTGAAGGGGGTGTTCACAATCCGGTCGCCACGCAACACCTCACCTGCAGGAAAAGGTGCATGAAACACCTCAAAAAAAAGAAATCGCACTTCTACACTGAAGAGATGATAAGAGATAAGCTTTCATTTGACGACTTTAGATCATTAACAGCCAAATGTATATTTCCAAGCAACATGATCTGGGACATGTTAAGAACATGATGAGAACAAAGTCATTCTACTCACCAAGGTTCTCTCCCTTGTAGAAAACCGTATCCGGTTTGCAGAAAGGTAGAGAGTAATATTCATAAGGAAGCTGAGTACGAGAACTGGTCAGCTTCACAGCCTGGGAAATCAAAATGCCCCTTTCAGCAACAGGTGCAGACATTAATGTCTCATCATCATGGAAAATGGCTTTAAATTCACCTTTATATCTACTGCATCCCCCTCGTGGAAGTTCCGGGGAGCAACTCCAGGAACATAGAAAGGATGAACCACAGGTACCAGTAGCAAGGCCCACCACGTCTCCTGGAACACAAACACCAGAAAGGGTTGTTCCACCACGTCACGTCATGAAACTTCACATTTTATACACACAAACCATCGAATTATTGCTCCACCTACAGGTGACAGCTGCAATCTGTTTATAACAGCCAAGCTCATTAAAATGTAATCTTCTGGATTCCAGAAGAACTTTGGCTTTTGATCTTCCATAGATGAAATCCAAGGAGCTCTGATCATCAACCAACCATGTTCGGTACCGCTGCCTATATACCACTGTGGGTCCAGGATGGGAGGAAATCAGCCTCGTTTTAGGACGACCAGAGGAAGACAACTCAGATCTCTTGATTCTAAATCAGAATCTAAAGTCTGTGGCCTCATCAGCTCGGTGGTGTTCTGGTTCTGGGGCTTTGATGGGACCGGACCGATGGAGGTTCTGGTGTCTAAATGTCCAACCCTAACCCTCGTTTAACCGCAGATATCTAAACACACACGCCTCCTTTGGTCTTTATAACGAGCATGACAGCAGAAGGAGACTTTAGTCTTTGGCTGATCCGAGATCTGCGAAGTTTGACAGAGATCTGTTGATAAAAGGCTGTTGCTTGGACGCATAAATCAAAGATAAACGTTGACGTTCATGCCAACAAAAGCATTACATGTGTGGGGCTCTCAGGTCAGGTCATTTTTTCGCTTTAATCTGCTGCCATCTTGGTTTTATACCCATTTTAACCGAAACGTCCAATAAAACTCACGCTAACAGAGGCGCTACTGCTAGCACGGAACTTCACATCTTTTCCAATCTGCATTTTCATGACAGCAAAGCAACCAGGTACAGAATTTAGTACACTTTGATACAATTTCCGGCGTTTAGTAATCAGAAAGATAGTGTGGAAAACATTTTATAGGCAACTAGGCGACAACCAGCTCAGCTAGCTTAACAAGATAGCGAAACCGTCCCATCGGCTATTAAACAGCAGCAACTGCAGCAAGTTCACGCGAAACCGCAATTTAGTGTATAAGATAACTCTTTAGTGTAACTCATATTGACCAACTGTTCTATGACAACTGCGGAATAGAGTATAATAAGTGTAATTTGGGGAAAATACTGTTCCTTTTCCACTCACCATAACCGCGGCCGCCATTTTGAATACGTGTCATTCGTGACGTTGCGGAAGTCCAACTTTGCCTTTTTAACAAATGCCACGCCCCCTGAGACCCGCGCGCGCGCACACACATCTTCCAATCAGAATTAGATATGAACAATCATAATTAACCACCATAATTAACCACCATAATCAACTACAGACCACCAGGGCCGAGAACTGGGCGAGCAGCTCCCGCAGCGGGATCCACCCCCTGGGCTGGTGCAGGAGCGCCCCCCTCCTGTGGTGGTCTGGAGCGTTAGAGGACCACTTCAGGTCCTGGGACAGGGTGTTCCCCAGGAGCCTGAAGTCCACTCTCATCTCCTCTGTCCTGAGCTGGTTCAGCTCCAGGTCATTAGTTCATTCATTCATTGGTTCGTTCGTTCATTCATTCGTTTATTTGTTTGTGCTGGTTTATAAATACAGAGCAAATGGAAAAAAATAACACAATCTTCACATAAATGTGTGTGTGTGTGTGTGTGTGTGTGTGTGTGTGTGTGTGGTCAGCAAACACTCCTGATGCAGATATGGGTGTGTGGCCTTGTGAGATCAGGTGACCAGAGTGAAAGAGTCTTTCAGGAGACCAAGAACCAGGTGGACCAGACGTGAAGGAGCTGGAGGAGCTGGAGGAGCTGGAGGAGCTGGAGGAGCTGGAGGAGCCGTCAGGGCTGCTGCTGATACTGGCTCTCTGTGGCTGTGAAGAAGTCCTCCAAGACGCTCTGCAGGTAATCAAAGGTGGGACGATCCTCAGGTTTGTTCTTCCAGCACTCCATCATGATTTTATAGAGTTCTGGAGGACAACTGTCCAGCTTCTGCATGCGGTAGCCTTTCTCCAGGGCCCGGATCACTTCTGGGTTGGTCATCCCTGAAAACCAGAGTGGCTACATCAGAAAGGTTCCAGCTCATGAGAATCCACTTTGATCAGGTCACCATTAAATCCAACAGATTACCAGGGTAGGGTGTGCGTCCATAGCTGATGATCTCAGTCAGCAGGATTCCAAAGGACCACACATCGGACTTGATGGTGAACGAGCCGTAGTTGATGGCTTCAGGGGCCGTCCATTTGATAGGGAATTTGGCTCCTGGTTACCATGGAAATGAAAATGCATTTATTGTACAACAAATTCATACTAAAGGTCCCGATGCCTGACGATCACACAACCCTCTACATCCTGTCCCAGTATAACCAGTCCATAGCCTGGTGAACCACAGCCTAACCCTGCTCCCGTCCGCTCGCGTGGTCACGTGACCTCCCACCTTCTCTGGCCGTGTACTCGTTATCTTCGATGATGCGAGCGAGGCCGAAGTCGGCGATCTTGCAGACCAGAGCTTTGTTGACCAGGATGTTGGCGGCTCTCAGGTCTCTGTGGATGTAGTTCCTCTGCTCAATGTAGGCCATCCCCTCTGCAGTCTGCAGCAAGCACAGCCTTTATTACTGCTGTTATTACCGGTGTCGTGACTGTTATTACCAGGCTGTTATTACCAGGCTGTTAATACCAGACTGTTATTACCAGACTGTTAATACCAGACTGTTATAACCAGGCTGTTTAATAACCATCCCTCCTTCATCCATCTCTCCTTCACCCATCCCTCCATCTCTCCACCATCCATCCATCCATCCATCCACCCATCCCTCCATCATCCATCCCTCCATCCCTCCATCCATCCATCCCTCCATCCATCCCTCATCCATCCATCCATCCACCCCTCCATCCATCCATCCATCCATCCATCCATCCATCCCTCCATCCATCCATCATCCATCCCTCCACCATCCATCCCTCCATCATCCATCCATCCATCATCCATCGATCATCCACCCACCATCCATCCCTCCATCCACCATCCATCCATCCATCCCTCCATCATCCATCCATCCATCCACCATCCATCCATCATCCACACACCATCCATCCATCCATCCATCCATCCATCCATCCATCCCTCCATCCCTCCATCATCCATCCATCCATCCATCCATCCATCCCTCCATCCATCCCTCCATCATCCATCCCTCCATCCATCCATCATCCACCCACCATCCATCCCTCCATCCACCATCCATCCATCCCTCCATCATCCATCCATCCATCCATCCATCCATCCCTCCATCATCCATCCCTCCATCCATCCATCATCCATCCCTCCATCTTTGGAGGACTGGTGGAGAAGCTGCTCACCTGGGCAGAGAAATCGATGAGTTTTGGAAGCTGGAGACGATTTCCTTCGTCACTCTTTAAGAAGTCCAATAAACTTCCTGGAAAACAGGAACTGATCAACAAATTGATGAACTGTCAGATGTATTTAATCAATAAGTTGCTGGGCAGAACTAAAGTGCTGTCAGGCCCCCTGAGCAGCACACCTGGTGCTGGCCACACCTGTAACCCATGTGCACCACCTGCTGTGGCCACCAGGGAAAAAGATGATGAAGACGGTGATTTTGATGGTGATGAAGATGTTGGGGATGATGATACAGACCTTTCTCCATGAACTCAGTGATAATATAGATGGGCTCCTCCTTGGTGACCACAGCATTGAGGCGCACCAGTTTGTCGTGCTGGAGGCTCTTCATCAGGTTGGCTTCAGCCATGAAGGCCTCCACAGACATGCTGCCAGGCTTCATGGTCTTCACCGCCACCTTTGTGTGCTTATTGTACGTAGCTGCGAACAGACCCGTATGTACACGTCACTGGGGCGAACGCCCGACGTCATCGGAGAGGTGACCTCGCAGATGTTTCTCACCCATCCAGACTTCTCCAAACTGGCCTGCTCCCAGCTTCTTTTCCAGTTTCAGCGATGATCTGGGGATCTCCCAGGCATCTTTCTCCCATGGTTTCTCAGGTTTGGGGTTCAGACACGCTTTGGTCAGAGTCTGACACAGACCATCGGAGTTCTCTAAAATTAAACATCATGTTTTCAACACGTCTTCATTGAGTGTTTCTGTTGAATCTGGCCAGCAGGGGGTGCTGTGTGGCAGTCTTGATGATACCAACAGAATCTTTTCAATCACGTTTCCTGGGTGAACTGAGGCTGTTCTTCAGAAGACTCACGTCTGTAATGGCTGACCAGCTCCTGCAGCGTGCCAAAGGTGATCCGAGGAGAGATGTAGAATCCTCCGTTGTCCAGCGTTCGGATCTTGTAGTGTTTGACGGTGTCTCCGGTCGGACTGTCTCTGACGGACAGGGAGTAGCTTCCTGCGCTCAAACATACAGACAACAGCCGAACTCATCCTCTGCCTGTGTGCATCTGAGATGGATGAGATGTGTGAAGACGTTTCCTCACCCTTTGTGGTCTCACTGTCTCGGATCATGAAGGAACCTAGAACGTTCCCAGGAGCTGACAGCTGCCTTTCTGCATCTTTCCTGCTGATGCCCTTAAAGAACCATCTGAAGAAGAAGAGAACATGGCACCTTTCATTCGATGTATCTCAACAGTAAGTTAAGTCACACCTTAAACGACACATTAAACCTAGATGCTTGAAGACCTCAAACACCTCAGCAAAAAGAGGTGTTTGAAGATTGCCCGAAGATCCAATGTTATTGATTTTAAGGTGTCTGTTATCTACTGATCACTGCTATTATCTCAGAAAAAAATCAAATTCATCAATTTAATCAAGTTTCTGATGCCAAAGTCCTTGAGTCAGGAAAGAGCTAAAGTTGAATATGGGCCATCAAACTGTGGAGGAGTGAAGGTTGGAAGAAGCAGAGGTCTGAAAGTGCTTTGGTATGAATTCAACGAAGAAGAACTGTGCCTCACTCCTCTGTCTCCAGGGTGTCTTTGGCCACATAGTTGCAGGGGATATAACCTTCGTCACCGGTGCTGGTCAGCTTGGCTCTCCACCACTCTCCAGACCTGCAGAGAACACACATGCTAACACACCAGAACTGTGAGAGGACCACCTCTGACCGCTGTGGAAACTCACTCCTCCAGGATTTTAAGACGATCCCCCTTCTTGAAGGTGAGGTCACCATCATGAATGGCCTCATAGTCGTACAGCGCCACGGCAACCATCTCACCTGGTGCAAGAAGAATCCAGGTCAGTTGAGCTGTAGTTATACAGAGTCGAGAAGAAGCAGGCAGCAGACTGACAGACGTCCACAGGAGTGAGGAGGACATGTTTGTTGGTCCCAGACATTCCTTCAGTGTTAATGTTGCTAGAGAACATTCGTGAGGCCCCAGAACGACTGAAATGTTTGTGCAACTAGTATCAGGATGCAACAATAGTGTCAGATTACAGGGTGGAAAATACAGGCTGTAATCATCAGGAACACACGTTAGAACATTAGAACTCACCATCTGACCGAGGGGACCCTTTGTTCTGCAAGGAGAAAGAGAGTCAAGCTGTTACACTGTTACTTTGAAGGTCCCCACAAAGTTCTTCATGCATTTAGAGAGCTTCACCCTCACAGACGTGCCTTTAAAGATCTGAACCACAGTTTTGAAAATTACCGACTCAGAACTGCAACATTTCCTGTTGGGTAAAAAAGGGTACTGAAATGAAACAGAGCTGTTCAAACGCGGTGTAGCGCCACCACCCAACGTCCATCAGTGTGGAAGAAAGCATGTGGGCGGAGCTTAAACATTAGCTAAAAAAATTAGCGCAAGGCTGGAAAATTGGAGGCAATTTCAGAGCAACTCAGAAAAGTTGCAGAGAAACATGAGCGGATGCGTTATTGCTGCTAACAGGTTAAACCAGGAGAGGGAAGAGCAGCCGGAATCATCCGGAGGAGAAAAGCTTCCGCTTCAGATGAAACTTCTTAAGGCAGGATAAAAGAAATCCAGTTCAATCTAGTCAAAGACAGTTTAGTCCAGGACAGTCCAGTCCGGATCTAACAGGACAGTCCAGTTCAGTTCATTCTAGTCTAGTCTAGTCCTGTCCAGTTTAGTTTATACAAGTCCAAGTTTGAGTTTAGTCCAATCTCTTCCAGGCTTGTCTGAGCAGGACAGGACAGGACAGGGCAGGACAGGACAGGGCAGGACAGGACAGGACAGGACAGGACAGGGCAGGGCAGGGCAGGACAGGAGAGGAGAGGAGAGGAGAGGAGAGGAGAGGAGAGGACAGGACAGGGCAGGGCAGGACAGGACAGGACAGGACAGGGCAGGACAGGAGAGGAGAGGAGAGGAGAGGAGAGGAGAGGACAGGACAGGGCAGGGCAGGACAGGACAGGAGAGGACAAGACAGGACAAGACAGGAGAGGACAGGAGAGGACAGGACAGGAGAGGGCAGGACAGGGCAGGGCAGGACAGGGCAGGGCAGGGCAGGGCAGGGCAGGGCAGGACAGGACAGGACAAGACAGGACAAGACAGGACAGGACAGGAGAGGGCAGGACAGGGCAGGACAGGACAGCACAGGACAGGACAGGACAGGGCAGTGTCCTCTGTGGCGCTACAGCTCTGGGCGCTCTCACATTTCTGACTCTGTCTTTTCTGCTTCTGCTTCTGTTACTTCCTCTTTCCTCACAAAGTGTTGTTTGCTGACAGGAAGTGGCGTGGCGCTTTGAGACGCCACGAATATCACCACTACACTGACTAAAGTCTGACCAATATGCAAACTGGTGACACATCTCGTAACAGCAGCGAAAATAATCTGGGTCTCATGTCTGCAAATGTTCCCGTAATAAGTGGAACTGTAATTACTTAGCAGGATTATTTTGGGGAGGGCAGGGCGTGTTTACTGCGTCCCCATCGGCATTTCAGACAGGTTTATTCACGACTTGAGTTCAGAAGCTCAAAGATGTAACAGTTAATGAAAGTCATCTTTACAGCTACTAGTTCTGCATCCTGCACCAAAACCTGGACTGGATGAGCTGCCCAACAGGACTGGACTCAACAAAATGGTTTCATCTTGTTCATAATTTGCTGACCCATCTTTTTGAGTTAATGGGAATCCTCCCTCACCGCCCCTCCGGTAATAAACAGAACTGAGGTTCTGCTGCGTACTGACTGGTACGATGAGCGGGAGAACCCTGCACGACACCTTAATAGCCCCTCAATCACCCCTCTCACCCTTTGGTTGTCCTGGCAACATGAGAGGAACCGTCACTACTTACACCTTTGGCGTTTGGGGCTGTGGGATCCTTGACGTAGTGGGCCGTGTGTGCTGGATTGTTCAGCTCGTTGTCCCCTTTACCCAGAGCCTTCTGCTCCTTCTTTGAGCCCACACATCCCATAATGCCTCCTGCGGGATGACATCCAACAAGAAAGGATCATTGAGAGAGTGAAGGCATGAAGTGGATGGACTGTTTCAGCCATGCTACTCTGTCGCTACGCTGTGTTCTCGACCTGTTTCTTTGATCTCTTTCTTCTTTTTCCTAAACAGATGGACAGAATGTTTCTGCCACTGATGATGATGATGATGGTGATGATGATGAAGATGATGAAGATGATGGTGAAGATGATGAAGATGGTGGTGAAGATGCAGACTTGTCACAGCTTCACCAACAGAAATATACATTCATCAGACTAATGGAAGAAGAAGGATTTTATGTGGTTCCTGGAGGAAAGTAGCGTGACACCGGGAGACTGTGGGATGGTCTGCAGACCGGTTCTGACCCAGTCAGAACCTTAGAGCAGTCCTGATCTGTCACATCACTGGAGGTTTCAGCCAGATATTTTTGAGGTCTTCTCGTGATCTGCTTCCACTCACAGCTCAAAGGAAGTGAATCATCACAAGAGCAGAAATAACCCGTTATCAAATGATCTGATTAGTGCCAAGAACATTTGTGGTGGCAGATGTAGATGAACTTCACAGCACGTGCACGTGCACGTGCACGGCCGTGTTGGGACTCTAGAAAGGTGGCAGCCACCAACCGACGTTGTGTAACTGGAAATATTTGCAGTTGGCTGTGAAAGGTGTCGGTTAGAACATGAGGTCCCTGAACTGTGGCCGCAGCTGAGCGAGAAGAGAACAGAAACTAGTTGATTCTGCTGCTGTGATCTCGATGGGCCGTTTAAAAATAACCCGCTCTCTCACACACACACCCTCACACTTCTATCTTTGTGAGCACTTTGTGAGGTCATGATCCAGCCACAGTTGTCATCTTAACCCGGACCATCAGAACCCTTCCTGGACCCACCGGGGGCAGCTGTCAAAATGCCCTCACTATGCAGGAAAATGCACACACACCCACCCACACACACACACACACCTACACACACACACACACATCTACACACACACACACTCACACACACACACCTACACCCACACACACACACACACACACACCTACACACACCCACACCCACACACACACACCTACACACACACACACACACTCACACACACACACCTACACACACCCACACCCACACACACACACACCTACACACACACACACACACACCTACACACACACACACACCTACACATACGCACACACACACCTACACACACCTACACACGCACACACACACCTACACACACACACACACCCACACACACCTACACACACACACACACCTACACACACACCTACACATACGCACACACACACACCTACACACACCTACACACGCACACACACACCTACACACACACACACACCCACACACACCTACACACACACACACACACACACACATACACACACACACACACACACACACACACCCACACACACACATACACACACACACACACACACACACACACACACACACACACACCCACACACACACACACACACACACACACACCCACACCTACACACACACACCCACACCCACACACACACACACACACACACTTCTCTCAGGTCTTCTCTCAGACTTTCGTCTCCAGAATTAACTGGTGTCTCATTATATTCGACTGGGTTTGATGGTCCACAGAAGTCAACTTACTTTATGGTTTCCGCTTTAGTTCCGTTGCTTCTCTTTGATGTTCTAGTTTGGGCTGATCATGTGGAACCTCTTGTTTGCTCCTTCTTTACCTCCCTGCTGGATCTCCCATCGATCTGCTGTCGTGGTTCTCCGGCTGCTTTAAGGTTGGGGATCAGCCGGCGTTGCGCAGTGTAATAAGTCGGATGAGGAAGTCGGTGCTGTGAGTCTGAGCAGTGGAGCAAAAGAGGAACCAGCTCATGAGCAGGGCTCCACCGTCTGGCTCTGCTGCTGGAGCCCTGAACACCTTCAGAGAAGAATGTGGCCACTCATCAGATGCTCTGTAGGGGCGCCCACATCCAGAACTGTTCTATTGTAACAAGTTCAGCTCCTAATCTTGGTGTCAGAGCCAGAAGAGTCCTGAACTCAGCGAGTTCCTGCTCCTGGTTCCTGCAGCTGGCTGGAGGTTGCTGTGGTAACAGAGATACTGAAGAACAGAACAGCAGAACATCTGAGCACTGACATTTACATGATGTTCTCACCAGCTTCAATATTCAAATAACAGAGGAACAGTTGGTGAGTGGGCGGAGCCTAATCCTGCCCCACCTGGAATGACTGACTGGTTATACTGGGGCAGAGGGGGGTAAATGAGCGGGTATAGTGGGACAGAGAGGGTAAATGACTGGTTATACTGGGGCAGAGGGGTAAATGAGCGGGTATAGTGGGACAGAGAGGGTAAATGACTGGTTATACTGGGACAGAGGGGTAAATGAGCGGGTATACTGGGACAGAGGGGGGTAAATGAGCGGGTATACTGGGGCAGAGGGGTAAATGAGCGGGTATACTGGGGCAGAGGGGTAAATGAATTTAATTTTTGGCCTCAGTTCCCAGTGGTTCTTTCCAGTTTGCTGGTTCTGGTGTCAGATCCTGGAGGGGATCAGGTTGTCGTCAGGGGCGACAGGTGATTGACAGCTCACCAGACGTGGCTGCTGAAATGGCTGAATGTTGTCTGTGGAAAGTTCACACTTTCAGACTGGCTACTGTGAAAAACGAAAAAGAGGAAGAGGAACCTGTTTTACTCTGTTTTTCTCTTTTTTTGGGTCATTTGCCTGAGTTGTTCTCATAAAAATCCTAAAGTGATGACAGCAATGCCAGGAAGTTGAAATAAGTGCAGTAATGCAACACTCCAGGAACTCCAGGAAGTGAAACGGAGGACAGGTTTCATTCATTCAGAAAGCTGATTTTAGTTTGAATGTTAAGACTGGACATTTATGTTTTTAAGATCACCAGTAAAGTTCTGAGCTCAGTCTGTGTCTGCCAGTAGGTGGTGCTATGACACAGACACGGTTTCAAAGTGGAACCAAAATGTTGGATTTTCTTTTATTTTCTTTAAGACGAAGAAAAGAGGCAGTGAATTGAACTAAAATGGCTCCTGGTCTAGAACATCGTGGTCGAGAACATCGTGGTCTAGAACATCGTGGTCTAGAACATCGTGGTCTAGAACATCGTGGTCTAGAACATCGTGGTCTAGAACATCGTGGTCTAGAACATCGTGGTCTAGAACAGAGGTGTCAAACTCAAAGACCCAGTGGGCCATAATTCTAAACTGGGACAAAGTCACGGGCCAACATTGATATTTATTGAAAAAAATCTTCCTCCAGCTACAACAGGGAACCTTTTGATATGGACCCAAACTAGTTTTGCTCAACAACTGAACATGGAACAAGCAACGCCTAACACAACACAATATCTAATTTATTATTGCACACATGCAAAATCGAAATTCAAATTAAAAAAACACATCACTGGCATTCATTGTTTCTCTTTTAAATTTCAACAGTAATCTTTTGCCATTGTAAGTTAATGTAATGTAAATGTGAGGCCTTTTCATCTCTTTTTCTGGCACCTTTGAGTCATTTCCAGGTGCTTGTGCTTGTCTTGGTGTTGTGTTTTATAGCGTTATCTGCTGTTGTTCTCCTTGTGATGCACATTGGCTCCACATACAAGACAGACAGGTCTGTCTACACATCTAAACAGATATTCTGCCTCCTACCTGTTCAGAAAGGTCCTATTTTCTGATGTAGAGTGTGGATTTTTACACTAAAACACCAGCAGAGCATTCTGGTATTTGGAGTATTAGCACATGTGCTTTAAGCGATAATACCGGCGGGCCAGCTCTAATAGTCAGTTGGTATGGCTTCGCGGACCAAATATAATTACATTGCAGGCTAAATTTGGCCCACGGACCAGAGTTTGACTATGGTCTAGAACATCATGGTCTACAACATCGTCTGCTGGTCCTGGTGACTGTGGAGTCACTAGTGGAAACATAAGCTACAAGAGGAGCCAAGTGCAGTGCATTGTGGGTAAAAGGAGGTTGCAGTAGGAATAATTTTATTTTTATTTTTAATTAAATATCAAACAACAGCATGTTTCCTGTATGGAAATGTCACACTTTAACTGGAGATCTTTTCCTCAGTTGCCATGGGGACCTTGACCTTCCTCTCCTGGTGGAGAAAAAAACTCTTTAGAAACTGAGAACGGGAAGATTTGGTATCGTTTTCTGAGATGAGAAGATGAACAAGACTCTCCAGAGGAGGCTGGAAAAGAAGCAAAAGGACTAAATTATGCTGAGAAATGGGAAGTTTGCGTACAGTTTGTATCCGGGTCAGACTCCGTACGCAGTGTGCTCCTCTTCCTCTTGCAGCTCCGGTGTCCTTCCTGCTCGATGTCCTGCTCTTCCTGGCTCTTTTCAGACTCTGCTGCTGCCGACTGATGATGGACACAAAGATACAGAATCGCAGAAACCCGGATAGCAAAGAAGAGAAGGAGATAATTCCAAAATTACGTGTGCGACTCTACCTCATCATTTAAAGATCCTTGTTTTTGCAGAGCAGAATTCAGCGTCTCCAGCACTACTACTATTACACAAACACACGAGTCCAATTACATGACTACAACAGTCCCTTTAGCAGATTACTGAGTCATGTGATGAGGAGGAATCAGATGACCGGGCTGGAACTTCCGCCGCTGTCTTCGTGCACGTGTACCTGTTGACCTGATTTATCTCCTTCACCTGTTCAGGGTCAACAAACAGCAGCAGCACCCCCCCCCCCGTATGGATGGACTCTGGGCACCATAAAACAGCTGAAACAGCTAAAGCAGAGTTGTGATTAGAGGAAGTGCACCCAACAGGTCGGATCATTGATCAGATTCCTCCCAGTTCAGGGATTTTTATTGCCAGTGGGGATAAGACAGTCCTTCTGGAACCAGCACAGACATGAAGGTTTATTCCTGTTCCAATCATCAAAACCTTCACTGAAGAAGCGCTGTCAGCTCCGCTCGCTGTCCCTTCTTCTGCTCTGATCTCTGACAGCCATTTTCAGGAGCCATGTGACTGAAACATGTGTTGATCTGTTTACCTGGATGTAAGGAGATGGTGAAGACCGGCGCCTTCTTGTCACTGCTCTGCTCCTTCATCCCATGGAGCTCCTTCTGCTCCTTGCTCACCTGCTGCCACATGAATTTGTTCACCTGTGTTCCTCCAACAGAACCTTTCACGGTTGTTCTTACCGCCCAATCTTACCTGGCTCTTACAGTCTGCGGCAGGTTCCTCCTCCTGCTCTTGGAGTGGGGAGTTGAGTGAGATTGAAGGAGAAATATCACGGTGAGCTGATGATTCTGTCTTCAGGTGCCCGTCAGGGCTGTTCTGTGTTGGTTCTGCATCTGGTAAGGCAGTGGGTGAGTAATCCCTCGGTGACTGGGGCGATGTGGACCTTCCTCGATCGGACAGATCCAGAGGTCCTTCGTACACCTCTTTGGGCCCTTCTGTGCTGATCCTTTCAGTCCAGCATGCAGGCTTTTCCTTTTTCCCCACAGTGTTTCTTTGAGCCTCCGCATGTTCTGGGAGGCTCCTGAGCCTGAACAGAACCGTTTGTTCTGTGGTGTTGAGTTTCGGAGCTTCCTGCCTGTGCCAGACGGACATTAATCCAGGATGAAGGCTCTCAGCGGTGGCCAGGTTGGGGAAGGGTGTCATGTTTGATTTGGGAGAGGGACTCATCATCAGACTGTTCACCGGAGGAGAGGACCAGGGGAGAGACACAGCGCTGCCTTTGATTGGCTGAGGACGGCAGGGAAGAGGAACATGGAAGCCATGTCTGCTGGGCTTCACCTCTCCACTGGTGGAGTTCTTCACGAGGAGAGACTGAGGAAAGATCAACGGCTGCTGGTCCAGAGCTTCAGCACTGGGAGGTCTGAGTGAAAGACAAGCGAGTCAGAAAGGTCGGAGTCACCGACCTTCACGGATCATTTGGCGGACATTCGCTGGAGATGAGAACTCTACATAGTTTCATCTGTGAGCTGTGTGAAGCATCCACAGAAGATGGAAGAACATCAGCTCTGTGAGAATCATCTGCCAATGCACCGATTGTGTGGGAGCACCGCTCACCTCCTCTCGCCACTGTAGGACAAACTAGCGTCGCACTTCCTGTTTGGAGGCATCAGCAGAGGTTTGTACGACTCCTGTGACAGAGGAAAATTCACAACAGTTCAGAAGTGGAGACGACAACCCTGAAGTTCGGTTTCTCCATGAGGATTTGGTGGTATGTGTCAGAGGCTTTCTCAGGGTTTCTCAGACGACATCAACGTTGATGAACTCACAAAGTATCGGCGGCTGCTGCTTTTCCACTGTCGCTGCTCCAGTTCTTTGGGCAGAGAAGCAAAACCATCAACATGTGCAGAGATGCACCCTCAACCTTCCTTTCAGAGTCGCTCACCGTCCTTCCTGTGGTCCACCTCAGCCTTCCTCGCATCATCGCCATCTGGTGGCTGCTTGCTGGGTTTGCTGGTTGCCGTAGCGATGAGGGGCACAGGTCCAGAGGAGGGTGAGAGGTCGGGGGAGCTGGTGAGTGTCAGCTCGGAGGTGTTGGAGGATTGTTCACTGGGAACAAACACACTTGATTATCGGACCTTGTGAAGTAAAAAGCTCTTGTTCAAAGGTTCCTCGGCGTTGACTCACTGCAGGGCGGCTTTCAGCACTTTGTTCTCCTCTTTCAGTCTCTTGTTTTCCTTTTTTAAGGTGTTCATTTCTCCTGCTGTAAAACAGGTGCAAGAGCAGATCAGAACGGCGCCCAGAGGAGGTGAAACCACCGATCACTCAGTAGAAGTAAAACGACCCATGAGCGAAATGTGCTGCAGACTCTGAAGGTGGGAGGCTTCGAACTCCTGCTGTCTCCTCTTGGCGAACTCCTGCGTGACGGAGCACCTGTCACAGAGTCCGGCCCTCAACCTGCACAACAAAGCCACACCTGTTCACCCTGTCCAACAGCTTCCTGCTCCTGCAGCTGCTGATGAGTCTGGTTTGGTTGGTTCTCTAACACTAACACTAACCCTAACCCCAACCTAACCCTGACCCTTAACCCTTAACCCTAACCCTAACCCTCTAACCCTAACCCTCTAACCCCCTAACCCTCTAACCCTCTAACCCTCTAACCCTCTAACCCTAACCCTCTAACCCTCTAACCCTCTAACCCTCTGACCCTCTGACCCTCTAACCCTCTAACCCTAACCCTCTAACCCTCTAACCCTGACCCTCTAACCCTCTAACCCTCTAACCCTCTGACCCTCTAACCCTCTAACCCTGACCCTCTAACCCTCTAACCCTCTAACCCTCTGACCCTCTAACCCTCTAACCCTCTAACCCTAACCCTCTAACCCTCTAACCCTGACCCTCTAACCCTCTAACCCTCTAACCCTCTGACCCTCTAACCCTCTAACCCTGACCCTCTAACCCTCTAACCCTCTAACCCTCTGACCCTCTAACCCTCTAACCCTCTAACCCTCTAACCCTCTAACCCTCTAACCCTGACCCTCTAACCCTCTAACCCTCTAACCCTGACCCTCTAACCCTCTAACCCTCTAACCCTCTGACCCTCTAACCCTCTAACCCTCT
>JAPVLW010000088.1:122500-132500 GCA_027382335.1 Takifugu ocellatus
AACTCACACATGCAACACAAACTCACACATGCAACACAAACTCACACATGCAACACCAGCGCACACATGCAACACAAACTCACACATGCAACACAAGTGCACACATGCAACACAAACTCACACATGCAACACCAGTGCACACATGCAACACAAACTCACACATGCAACACAAACTCACACATGCAACACAAGTGCACACATGCAACACAAACTCACACATGCAACACCAGCGCACACATGCAACACAAACTCACACATGCAACATAAACTCACACATGCAACACAAGTGCACACATGCAACACAAACTCACACATGCAACACCAGCGCACACATGCAACACAAACTCACACATGCAACACAAACTCACACATGCAACACAAGCGCACACATGCAACACAAGTGCACACATGCAACACAAACTCACACATGCAACACAAACTCACACATGCAACACCAGCGCACACATGCAACACAAACTCACACATGCAACACCAGCGCACACATGCAACACAAACTCACACATGCAACATAAACTCACACATGCAACACAAGTGCACACATGCAACACAAACTCACACATGCAACACAAGTGCACACATGCAACACAAACTCACACATGCAACACACACTCATATATGCAACGCAAACTCACACATGCAACACAAACTCACACATGCAACACATGCAACCAACCACCACAAGAGGACAGAGTTGTAGTTTAGAGTTAAAAGTATCATGAAAACTTCAGTTCATCTCAACTCTTCTTTATCACAGATGTAAGAAACGACTCTTTCAAAGTTCCTGTCAGCCCATGTGATCAAACCCGGTCATGTGACACCTCAAACGCTCTCTGAACTTCTCAGGAGCGCTTTCATGAACAGACGGACCGGCTGCGCCCCCTGGTGGCCCGGCCGCCACCCTGCGCCGCCACCTTCATCTCAGCAGGTTTTAGACCAGCAAGAGCTGCTGGAATTTGAGCCCCCCCATTCAGACTCAACATGCTCACGACCCCCCCCCCCCCCGCCCCCCGCCCCCCGCCCCCCTTATTTATGGTCATTACCTTGACCTGCAGCAGCCGTCATTGAAACACTCACAGGGATGTAAATCACTGTTACACAAACATGGAGGAACACGTGCGCTGAGGAGGCCACTCACTCACTCACTCACACACACACACACACACACACTCACACACACCCCCCCACACACACACACACACACACTCACACACACACACACACACACTGCAGCTGATTTATAGGCTTTGTGAGGCCTTTAAACATGGCAGCTGTATTGATGTTTATGTTTTTGGACTTGGTGGAGGAGAACACGGAGGAGCATCAACTCCGAATGATGAAGCCCTTCACATCTGTAATTGTTTTAAATGTTGGGAACATCTGTTTTGCTGCTTTGACAGGTAAATTGTGGGGGTTCTGGTGGGCAGCCCCATGTATGGTGGCTCTTTCGGGACATTTTTTCTCTTTTATTGTAAATAAAGTGAGGCCTGCTGGTACAGTTTACACACCTAAATCAGCTCCACACGAAGCTGAACAGAAATGTGGGTCCTTCCTAACAACCCATGAAGCTCAGTAACGTTTTCCTTTATATCTGAATGCATGTTTTGGTTGGTGGAATCTGTGAGGCCTCCGTTTCTTCCGGCTCGGCCTCGGCTGCAGTGAGGGTTGGGATGGAGGGAGAGCCTGAAACTCCGGCCTGCTGCTTCTAGCCTGGAGCCTTCATGGAGCAACCAGGAGACGGTGCAACGATGCAAATCGAAGTTAGCCAACTTAACATTCTGCTGCGTTTCAGAACACTGTCAGTTCTCATGGGAACCAAACCTGGAAAACCTGGAATTCCCAGCGGTGAGAATCCTCAGGCTGCAGGAAAAGCCTTCGCCTTACCCTGCTGTGGCCCCATTGGCTGTCAGCAGGGCCATTTGTTCTGGGAGGAGCCAATGAGCGATAGACCCTGGCTCCGAGTCAGGCCAATCAGGGCAGAGAGCTGATGTTGGGAATAGTTGGCTGCTCCTCACGGCTGCTGCCTGCTTGACAGAGAACAGAACTCCCCAGTGGGAGAAAAGAAAGCAATTAGGCAACTGGAGCCGGAGTTCTGTGAGGATCTCACATCACAATGTTGTTTTAGCCTCTTCACAGGCCGATAAGAGTCCGCTGCATCACAGCTGAGGAGCAGCTCGACATGATGGACGGAAGAAGCTGACGCAAGACTCCTCGAATGGGAAGGATGGAGGAGAGGAAGGGAAGCATCGGCAGGACTGGGAAGTGAGGGATGAGTGTGGGTTCAGAGAGGGGATGAGCGGGAAAGAAGAATGAGCAGGAGGAGAGGCTCCCTGATGAACAACTAATGGAGATTTGTGTTCCTCCGGTGATCCGCATCCATGGAAAAGTGCTGGGATACGACTGGACTGGGTCAACAGAGCAGCCGGGATCCTGTTGGTCGGATCCAGAAGAGACAGGAATGTTCCTCATTTTGCCTTCAACATTGTGAAATTATCATGAAAAATCAAAAATCAACACTAAAAAGTCATTCCCCCGACACACACACACACACACACACACACACACAAACCCACACACCCACACACACACACACAAACCCACTCTCTCTGACACACACACAGACACACACACACACAAACCCACACACAAACCCACACACTCTGACACACACACACAGACACACACACACACACACTCACACACACACACAGAAACACACACACACACACACTCACACACACACACACACAGAAACACACACACACACACACACAAACCCACTCTCTCTGACACACACACACACACACAGAAACACACACACACACACTCACACACACTCACACACACACACACACACACACACACACACACACAGAAACACACACACACACTCACACACACTCACACTCACACACACACACACACAGAAACACACACACACACACACAAACCCACTCTCTCTGACACACACACACACACACACACACTCACACACACTCACACTCACACACACACACACAGAAACACACACACACACACACACACAAACCCACTCTCTCTGACACACACACACACACACACTCACACACACACACACACACTCACACACACACACACACAAACCCACTCTCTCTGACACACACACACACACACTCACACACACACTCACACACACACACACACACACACACACACACACACACACACACACACACACACACACAACCTCCATCAAAACATGAGTGGATTTTAATCTCCAAACTTGAGTTTTGTGTAAATGTGGAGGGAAATGGTCGTCAGTTATGACCTTTGACCTGTGACGTTTTAAATCTATAATAATCTGACGTCTGCGCTGAACACCAACGGAACCCTGGAGGCACAGACACTGAAGGCTCAGTCGTAGTAATCGGGCCGGGCGGCACCAGGATCCAGGAGCTGACGCCGATCCGGAACATGCACACTCCAGGGAAAAGTCCAAACACTGACCACCAAACTTTAGCCTCCGAGCTCACGGCCCAAAATGGGCGAAAGTGGCCATTTAGAGCGGCGCCGTGAGCGTTGTGCTGCGGGACTGCAGCGCTGAAGTGTTTGGACCAATCAGAACGCGGACTGGGTGGTCTCCTCAGATGGTTTCCGCTCCTCTGCTGCTTCTTCTCGTCTTCATAGGCAACTTTCTCTTCATCCCTCGCTATTTTCCCTATAAACCTGCTTATCTCCCAGCCACACACACCAGAACAGCCCAGATTAAGTCCTAAACACTTGGCTACAGCGCCTCCTCCTTCTGGCCTCCTCCTTCTGGCCTCCTCCTTCTGGCCTCCTCCTTCTGGCCCCCTCCTTCTGGCCCCCTCCTTCTGGCCTCCTCCTTCTGGCCCCCTCCTTCTGGCCTCCTCCTTCTGGCCCCCTCCTTCTGGCCCCCTCCTTCTGGCCCCCTCCTTCTGGCCTCCTCCTTCTGGCCTCCTCCTTCTGGCCCCCTCCTTCTGGCCTCCTCCTTCTGGCCTCCTCCTTCTGGCCTCCACCTTCTGGCCCCCTCCTTCTGGCCTCCTCCTTTTGGCCCCCTCCTTCTGGCCCCCTCCTTCTGGCCTCCTCCTTCTGCCCTCCTCCTTCTGCCCTCCTCCTTCTGGCCTCCTCCTTCTGCCCTCCTCCTTCTGGCCTCCTCTTTCTGGCCCCCACCTTCTGGCCCCCTCCTTCTGGCCCCCACCTTCTGGCCCCCTCCTTCTGGCCTCCTCCTTCTGGCCTCCTCCTTCTGGCCCCCTCCTTCTGGCCTCCACCTTCTGGCCTCCTCCTTCTGCCCTCCTCCTTCTGGCCTCCTCTTTCTGGCCCCCACCTTCTGGCCCCCTCCTTCTGGCCCCCACCTTCTGGCCCCCTCCTTCTGGCCTCCTCCTTCTGGCCTCCTCCTTCTGGCCCCCTCCTTCTGGCCTCCACCTTCTGGCCTCCTCCTTCTGGCCTCCTCCTTCTGGCCCCCTCCTTCTGGCCCCCTCCTTCTGGCCTCCTCCTTCTGGCCTCCTCTTTCTGGCCTCCTCCTTCTGGCCCCCACCTTCTGGCCCCCTCCTTCTGGCCTCCTCCTTCTGGCCTCCTCCTTCTGGCCCCCTCCTTCTGGCCTCCACCTTTTGGCCCCCTCCTTCTGGCCTCCTCCTTCTGGCCTCCTCCTTCTGGCCCCCTCCTTCTGGCCCCCTCCTTCTGGCCTCCTCCTTCTGGCCTCCTCCTTCTGGCCCCCTCCTTCTGGCCTCCACCTTCTGGCCCCCTCCTTCTGGCCTCCTCCTTCTGGCCCCCTCCTTCTGGCCCCCTCCTTCTGGCCTCCTCCTTCTGGCCCCCTCCTTCTGGCCTCCTCCTTTTGGCCCCCTCCTTCTGGCCTCCACCTTCTGGCCTCCTCCTTCTGGCCTTCTCCTTCTGGCCTCCTCCTTCTGGCCCCCTCCTTCTGGCCTCCTCCTTTTGGCCCCCTCCTTCTGGCCTCCTCCTTCTGGCCCCCTCCTTCTGCCCTCCTCCTTCTGGCCCCCTCCTTCTGCCCTCCTCCTTCTGGCCTCCTCCTTCTGGCCCCCTCCTTCTGGCCTCCTCCTTTTGGCCCCCTCCTTCTGGCCCCCTCCTTCTGGCCTCCTCCTTCTGGCCCCCTCCTTCTGGCCCCCTCCTTCTGGCCTCCTCCTTTTGGCCCCCTCCTTCTGGCCTCCTCCTTCTGGCCCCCTCCTTCTGGCCTCCACCTTCTGGCCCCCTCCTTCTGGCCCCCTCCTTCTGGCCTCCTCCTTCTGGCCTCCTCCTTCTGGCCCCCTCCTTCTGGCCCCCTCCTTCTGGCCTCCTCCTTCTGGCCCCCTCCTTCTGGCCCCCTCCTTCTGGCCTCCTCCTTCTGGCCTCCTCCTTCTGGCCCCCTCCTTCTGGCCTCCTCCTTCTGGCCCCCTCCTTCTGGCCTCCTCCTTCTGGCCTCCTCCTTCTGGCCTCCTCCTTCTGGCCCCCACCTTCTGGCCTCCTCCTTCTGGCCTCCTCCTTCTGGCCCCCTCCTTCTGGCCTCCACCTTTTGGCCCCCTCCTTCTGGCCCCCTCCTTCTGGCCTCCTCCTTCTGGCCCCCTCCTTCTGGCCCCCTCCTTCTGGCCTCCTCCTTCTGGCCCCCTCCTTCTGGCCCCCTCCTTCTGGCCTCCTCCTTTTGGCCCCCTCCTTCTGGCCTCCTCCTTCTGGCCCCCTCCTTCTGCCCTCCTCCTTCTGGCCCCCTCCTTCTGCCCTCCTCCTTCTGGCCTCCTCCTTCTGGCCCCCTCCTTCTGCCCTCCTCCTTCTGGCCTCCTCCTTCTGGCCCCCTCCTTCTGGCCTCCTCCTTTTGGCCCCCTCCTTCTGGCCCCCTCCTTCTGGCCTCCTCCTTCTGGCCCCCTCCTTCTGGCCTCCACCTTCTGGCCCCCTCCTTCTGGCCCCCTCCTTCTGGCCCCCTCCTTCTGGCCTCCTCTTTCTGGCCTCCACCTTCTGGCCCCCTCCTTCTGGCCTCCTCCTTCTGGCCTCCTCCTTCTGGCCCCCTCCTTCTGGCCCCCTCCTTCTGGCCTCCTCCTTTTGGCCCCCTCCTTCTGGCCCCCTCCTTCTGGCCTCCTCCTTCTGGCCTCCTCCTTTTGGCCCCCTCCTTCTGGCCTCCACCTTCTGGCCTCCTCCTTCTGGCCCCCTCCTTCTGGCCCCCTCCTTCTGGCCTCCTCCTTCTGGCCTCCTCCTTTTGGCCCCCTCCTTCTGGCCTCCACCTTCTGGCCTCCTCCTTCTGGCCCCCTCCTTCTGGCCCCCTCCTTCTGGCCTCCTCCTTCTGGCCTCCTCCTTCTGGCCCCCTCCTTCTGGCCTCCTCCTTCTGGCCTCCTCCTTTTGGCCCCCTCCTTCTGGCCCCCTCCTTCTGGCCCCCTCCTTCTGGCCCCCTCCTTCTGGCCCCCTCCTTCTGGCCTCCTCCTTCTGGCCCCCTCCTTCTGGCCTCCTCCTCCGCCCATCATCGCGCTCCCTTTGTTTTAAAGCCATGAGTCTCTCTTAAGCGGAACATCGACAGAAACGTGGCTCCTCCGCCGGCATTTCACATCTAATAAACAATTGTCAAGCGAGAGAGAGAGCAGAGCGACCACGGGCCACTTTAAAAGCACATCAAAGACGGAGGAGGGATGGAAACACACAGATCTGGGCTCAAACGAGGGTCACGTCCGTCTGGTGCACGTGGAGCGATGAGGGTCTGCACAAGAACCCACCTGAAGATGAAAGAAGGAGGCGCCCACGTTAAGAGTGTGGGGCTCCTCAGGGTCCTGTGGGCCCCCCCCAAAGCTGGACGCAGAGCAGGTGGGTCTCTGACCTGGAACTACCCTCCTCTGCCCCCCCCCCCCCCCAAAGCTGGAGGAGCCGGGACGGCTGAGATAGAGGGAGATGGGAGGAGAGAGGAGGAGGGGGCAGATAAGCAAATCAGGACAGGAGGACATAAACCAGGACCACTGATAAAGTTCTGTTGGGGGGTCACTAACGAGCGCCACCACGGGGGGCCACTGTTGGTGCTGCTGGGCCGAGATCTGCTGGGCCGACTGACGCCAGAGCAGGACTGAAAGGGTTCCATCAGGGTTCCATCAAGGTTCCGTCAGGGCTCCATCAGGGCTCCATCAGGGTTCCATCAGGGTTCCATCAGGGCTCCATCAAGGTTCCATCAGGGTTCCATCAGGGCTCCATCAAGGTTCCATCAGGGCTCCATCAGGGCTCCATCAGGGCTCCATCAGGGCTCCATCAGGGCTCCATCAGGGTTCCATCAGGGCTCCATCAGGGTTCCATCAGGGTTCCATCAGGGCTCCATCAGGGTTCCATCAGGGTTCCATCAAGGTTCCATCAGGGTTCCATCAGGGCTCCATTAGGGCTCCATCAGGGTTCCATCAGGGCTCCATCAGGGCTCCATCAGGGTTCCATCAGGGTTCCATCAAGGTTCCATCAGGGCTCCATCAGGGCTCCATCAGGGCTCCATCAGGGTTCCATCAGGGCTCCATCAGGGCTCCATCAGGGCTCCATCAGGGTTCCATCAGGGTTCCATCAGGGCTCCATCAGGGCTCCATCAGGGCTCCATCAGGGTTCCATCAGGGTTCCATCAGGGTTCCATCAGGGCTCCATCAGGGCTCCATCAGGGTTCCATCAAGGTTCCATCAGGGCTCCATCAGGGCTCCATCAGGGTTCCATCAAGGTTCCATCAGGGCTCCATTAGGGCTCCATCAGGGTTCCATCAGGGCTCCATCAGGGCTCCATCAGGGTTCCATCAGGGCTCCATCAGGGTTCCATCAGGGTTCCATCAGGGCTCCATCAGGGCTCCATCAGGGTTCCATCAGGGCTCCATCAGGGCTCCATCAGGGCTCCATCAGGGTTCCATCAGGGTTCCATCAGGGCTCCATCAGGGCTCCATCAGGGCTCCATCAGGGTTCCATCAGGGTTCCATCAGGGTTCCATCAGGGCTCCATCAGGGCTCCATCAGGGTTCCATCAAGGTTCCATCAGGGCTCCATCAGGGCTCCATCAGGGTTCCATCAAGGTTCCATCAGGGCTCCATCAGGGCTCCATCAGGGTTCCATCAGGGTTCCATCAGGGTTAACAGGGAAGGAGGGAGGGAGGGAGAGAGGGAGGGGAGGGAGGGTGGGAGAGAGGGAGGGAGAGGAGGGGAGGGAGGGGAGGGAGGGAGGGAGAGAGGGAGGGAGGGGAGGGAAGGAGGGAGGGAGGGAGGGAGGGAAGGAGAGAGAGGGGGAGGGAGGGAGGGGAGGGAAGGAGGGAGGGGAGGGAAGAAGGGAGGGAGGGAGAGAGGGAGGGGGAGATTTTTGTTTTTCCACATTTTCCCAGGCCGGTGTTGAAACCTCAGAGACCCTCAGTTCTTCTGGGTCCGTCCTGGTGGTGCCGCTGGGCCACAGAACCCTTGGAGCTCCTGAGCTGCTTCAGGAGCTCCAATGAGCCATTTTGGATGCTGAGGACCTTCTGCCTCAGTAGAACCTGTAACATAATTAGGTGCAGAATCAACCGATATAAGATACAACAGGTGCCTTGATGCTGCAAACTGGGAGTTTCCGTCCACGTTCAGAACCTCCAGACGTTACACTCGTGATGGATGTGGCTGCAGAAGGGTTCTGGTACTGAGAAGATCTTTCTGGAGGAACCAAGCGGTAGAACCTGTCGGAGTACGTGGACCTGCTGCTCCACAGCTCTGGGGGACCTTCAGGAAGCGTTCTCTCCTGACTTCCTGCTTCCACACTTCCTGTAACGTTTTGTCCTCAACAATCAGACTCAGGGTCAGGGAAGTCGTCGTTCTCGGGTGTCTCCGTCTCATCCATCACGCTGTTGTTTGGGGTCTTATTTTAGGCCTCTGCTGCTTCTGAGCCAAGCTGGACTAATAATAGCAGCAGGTGATTCATGGCCGCTGCTCAGCAGACAGAAACACACATCTGCCTGCAGCTCCTTTCAGCCCGTGCACAGAAATGTTTGAGGAAAAAGGTCATCGGACGGGGACCTGGAACACAAACGGCTCGTTTGCCTCCTGTCCTGAGCTGGTGGGTCGTGTTGACTCTAGATAAAGACCTGAACGAAGCTGTGGAGGTTCACGGCGTCCTGCCAACAAGCTGCTGCCCTCAGATTAGAGGTGGAGATGTTGAGGGTGGAGCATGAGCTCCATGATCAGCGATGTCTCAGTAATGTATCGATCATTCCAATCAAGAGAAGCTTGTTGACCCTGTGAAGATGCCCATCATCTCTGACCATGCTCTGTACAGTCATGTTCTGAAGGTTCTTCCTCCTGGAGCTGGACTAACACACAGCTCATGGAGAAGGTCCAGGTGGTCCAGGTCTTCTGTAAGAGAAGCGTAGGGCGAGGAGCAGCCCTGCAGGGTTCTTCAGCTGGCCCACACACGTGGACGTTGCCATAGTGAGCTGAACTCGTCTGGTCCGTTCATCTGAGCTGACAAACTGCTGATAAAGGAACCTTGATTTGATTGATCTCTGAGAGCATCAAGGCTGAGGCCAGACCCCAGTCAAGGCTGCAGCCAGGTTACAGTCTGCTGGAGCTGCTACACAACATCTGTGAACCCTGAGCTTGGGTTCCAGCTTGGTTCCTGATCCGCTGGGAAAGGCCTCAGTCCAGCAACAACATGAGCGATAGGGGAATGTTTTTCTCCAGAGCGGCGCAGCTTTTCCCAGCGCTCCCACTTCATCTACTGTGACCAAACAGGATGTTCTCCTCTGGACTCGAGCCTGCCGGGCTGCCTTTGTGTTCCTGTGGCCGACTGACTCGGTGCTGGGATGTCGGACACATTTATTCTCGCAATTTTCGGCCTCTAAATCAAAAGTTTCCGCCAGCTGTCCTCGCCCATTTACCCCAAGGTCCTATTCTTCATCCTGAGGGACTGAAACAATCTGTGTGTCCTTCTGCACGGTACACACGCATTCTACAGGCATTGTGAGGACATTTGGCCTCGTCCGCATACCTCCACAGGTGTGTTTGAGGGTTCAGACGCTAGGGTTTATTTTAAGGTTACAGCTACAGA
>JAPVLW010000088.1:137500-146202 GCA_027382335.1 Takifugu ocellatus
ATGACATCAAATTACAGATGATTAATCACGTTTCTTCATCAGACGCTCGATGGATCCGATAGAAGCCGATCGAAACTTTCTGTGTCTTAAAGAGCTTAAAGTTCGTCTTTCATTTATTCTCTTTCTGGAACTCGGGCTTGGATTATTTTAAACGAACTATAAATATAAAATCAAATGAAATATATAAAGAAATGACATCAATTATTGATCGGCTGTTTGAATTTGAATGTTCGGCTCTAAAGTCATTCAACTTGTTCCGTTAAATTAATTTACTGGCTGTTGAATTTTGGAGTTTGTGAGTCGGATCGGCCTCCAGAGGCGGGAGAGCGTGATCCGATTAACGGATCAAACATGCAAATAAATAACTCAAACTATAGCACAAAGTGATTTCGGATTTGGAATTAAAATGTGTTTAAATTAAAATAACATTTAGCAGCACAAAAACACTCTTGAACATCAGAGAAATGTAAAAATCCCTTTTCCGACCCTGAACCGGCGGTCGGGCCTCCGCTTACCCGGACTGGAGCGTCTCCCCGACAGGCCTCCGTGCCGCCCCTGCAGGCTGATCACTCCGCTCTCGAACGGCCCAGGCGTCCAGGAGGACGTCGCCATCTCCGGACTCATGTAGGCGTACGGGCTGGAATACGAGCCGCCGACCGTGCGCACCAGCGCGCCCCCATACTGGTCCGTCCGTGCGCCGTTTCCAAGAACCAGTTGGCTCTGGTAGGCCGCGTCGCGGCCCGTGGTGCTGCTGACCGGCGGGCTGTGAGAGTATGAGAAGCCGTGCGGAGGATGAGGGCTGCTGGGTGAGAAAGGCCCGTCCGTGCCCGCCTGGGCCCAGGTGTGGTGCCCGCCGACGCCGTGGGACTGATGCGGAGACTCGCAGGGCTGCAGGTAGGGCAGCATGGCCGGGACCCGGGTGGGGGGGAGGTAGACTGGAGAGCTGGCCGAGGGGTGGATGTAAGTCCCAGTGTCATGTGAGTAGGGGGGCTGGCTGGAGGACAAGGCCAGACTCTGGTACATCTTGGCTCGTCTGCGTCCCTCTGGAGCTGCCTGGCGGAGCCTGATCTCGGTCTGTGAAGGCTGGTCCACACTGGCAGAGCACGGCTCCTCCCTAAAAACAGCACCCGAACACACGAGACAACAAATACGTTTTCGAACCTTCGACCATCAACGTGCGGCTGATGTCACGCGTGATAACACGCGAGCCTTATCTCAGCAGATGAGCGATAATGAAGCAGCCTGGTCGAGTCCAGACCAACAGGAGCCCAAAACCAACTCCACTCAGCCCGGGACAAGGACGCGCACCGCGGCAGGGAGGGAGGGGGGCGAGGGAGGGGGGAGAGAGAGGGGAGAGAAGGGGAGGGGGAGAGGAAGGGGGAGAGGGAAGGGAGGGAGGAGAGAGGGAGGTGAGGAGAGAGAGGAAGGGGAGAGAGGGGGAGGGGGAGCAGAGGGAGGAAGGGGAGAGAGGGGGAGGGGGAGAGGGAGGGAGGAGAGGGAGGAGAGGGAGGGAGGGGGGAGAGGGGAGGGGGAGAGGAAGGGGGGGAGAGAGGGAGAGAGGGGAGAGAAGGGGAGGGGGAGAGGAAGGGGGGGGAGAGAGGGAGGAGAGAGGGAGGTGAGGAGAGAGAGGGAGGGAGAGAGGAGAGAGGAGAGGGAGGAGAGGGAGGAAGGGGAGAGAGGGGGAGGGGGAGAGGGAGGGAGGAGAGGGAGGGGAGAGAAGGGGAGGGGGAGAGGAGGGGGGGAGAGAGGGAGGAGAGAGGGAGGGGAGGAGAGAGGGAGGGAGGGAGAGAGGAGAGGGAGGGAGGAGAGGGGGGAGAGAGGAGAGGGAGGAGAGGGAGGAAGGGGAGAGAGGGGGAGAGGGAGGGAGGAGAGAGGGGAGGAGAGGGAGGAGAGAGAGGGAGGGGAGAGGGGGAGAGAGGAGAGGGAGGAGAGAGAGGGAGGGACGAGAGAGGGAGAGAGAGGGGAGGAGAGAGAGGGAGGAGACAGAGGAGGAGAGAGGGAGGGGAGGAGAGGAGGGAGGGAGGAGAGGGAGGGAGGAGAGAGAGGGAGAGAGGGGAGGAGGAGAGAGAGGGGAGGAGAGAGAGGGAGGAGACAGAGGAGGAGAGAGGGAGGGGAGGAGAGAGAGGGAGGGAGGAGAGAGGAGAGGAGAGGAGAGGAGAGAGAGGGAGGGAGGAGAGAGAGGGAGAGAGGGGAGGAGGAGAGAGAGGGGAGGAGAGAGAGGGAGGAGACAGAGGAGGAGAGAGGGAGGGGAGGAGAGAGAGGGAGGGACGAGAGAGGGGAGAGAGGGAGGGAGGAGAGGGAGGAGGGGAGGAGAGGGAGGAGAGAGAGGGAGGGGAGAGGGGGAGAGAGGAGAGGGAGGAGAGAGAGGGAGGAGAGAGGGGGGGAGAGGGAGGGGGGAGGGGGAGGGGAGAGAGGGAGGAGAGGGGGGAGGAGAGAGAGGAGAGAGAGGGGGGAGGGGGAGGGGGGAGAGAGAGGGAGGAGAGGAGAGGAGAGAGGGAGGAGAGAGGTAGGAGAGAGGGAGGAGAGAGAGGGGGGGAGAGAGGGGGGAGAGAGGGGGGGAGAGAGAGAGGAGAGAGAGGGGGAGGGGGGAGGGGGGGAGAGAGAGGGGGAGAGAGGGAGGGGAGAGGGGGGAGGAGAGAGAGGAGAGAGAGGGGGGAGGAGAGAGAGAGGGGGGAGGGGGAGGGGGGGAGAGAGAGGGAGGAGAGGAGAGAGGTAGGAGAGAGAGGGGGGGAGAGAGAGGGAGGGGGAGGAGAGGAGAGAGGGGGGAGGGAGGGGGAGAGAGGGGGAGAGAGGGGGGGAGAGAGGGGGGGGGAGGGGGGGGGGATCATCAAAAATCATTTCTAACCTATTTTATCTGCTGGATCAAATCTCTTACATCATTTATTTTATGCTTCATGTTCTTGAAAAACAACCAAAGAAAGAATTTAACTGTAAAACAAATGAAAAACGCAGATTTGATGTTTGATTCAGAACTTAAATTATAAGTTAAATTCCATCATCGAGTTCTGTCACTAGTTTATCTTCACAACAGAATCCCTAAAACACTAAAGGTTTGATTTGGGTTTTTTCCCTCAATTTTGGATCTATAAATAAAAACATAATAAAATATTTCCTTTTTCACTAATTATCTTTACAGTCTGAATAAAACCCAAATGTGGATCATAAGAAGCTAAAATGTAGCCGATCTATGGACTAAAACTAAACTAAAAGATCAAAAACACATTAATTTCGATCAATTTTAATGACCATTTATTAGATTTTGAGTGAAGTGATTTAAGTTTCCTTCCTAAACCAGTAATTGATCCTTATTGAGCTCGTGAGGAGCTTGTGAGGAGCTCGTGAGGAGAAGAGCTCGTGAGGAGCTCGTGAAGAGCTCGTGAGGAGCTCGTGAGGAGCTCGTGAGGAGAAGAGCTCGTGAGGAGCTTGTGAGGAGCTTGTGAGGAGCTTGTGAGGAGCTCGTGAGGAGAAGAGCTCGTGAGGAGAAGAGCTCGTGAGGAGAAGAGCTCGTGAGGAGCTCGTGAGGAGCTCGTGAGGAGCTCGTGAGGAGAAGAGCTCGTGAGGAGCTTGTGAGGAGCTTGTGAGGAGCTTGTGAGGAGCTCGTGAGGAGCTCGTGAGGAGCTCGTGAGGAGAAGAGCTCGTGAGGAGCTCGTGAGGAGCTCGTGAGGAGCTCGTGAAGAGCTCGTGAGGAGAAGAGCTCGTGAGGAGCTCGTGAGGAGCTTCTGTCTGACATCTTCACCTTTCACACTTGACACAACATCACTCAACACACTCGCAACATCATTCTTGACCCTCTTGACCCTCTTGACCCTCTTGACCCTCTTGACCTTCTTGACCCTCTTGACCCTCTTGACCTTCTTGACCCTCTTGACCTTCTTGACCTTCTTGACCCTCTCCGCTCTGACAGGCGGCAGCATCGACCAGCAGGGGGCGATCATACAGATGTTCCAGTCGTGGTGACTCTCCAGATGTGCAGAAACCAGACCTGGTTTGATGTAATCAGGTGATCTGGGATCAACACCAGCTCATTCAGCTCATTCAGACACAAAAGAAAACTCCAAAGCTGCGAGGGCGCCACAGGAAGTTGGTGGACATCGTGTTCTTGGCCTTTCCAACCTTCTCAGAGCACATTCCCCCGTTATCGGCCGTGTTAGCTGTTGATGCTGATGCGCACGCAGTGGGGGGGTTGCAGCACAAACAGTCGACAACAGGGGGCGGTGTCGCCATGGTAATGTGTGATCCTGTCATCGGGATCTGTGATCAGCAGGGTCAGACAGGAACTCTGCTGGTAACCGTGGTAACGCAGTGATTACCAGTGAAGGCTGTCAGAAGATGGGTTAGGGTTGGAATGCTGCCAAAATCACTGATCTCAATGTGAAGGTGCCCTGGTGCTGCTCTGCCCCCCCCCCGGTGCTGCTCTGCCCCCCCTCTGTTGCTGCTCTGCCCCCCGGTGCTGCTCTGCCCCCCCCCCCCCTCTGTGTATGTGTGTGTGCTCTGTAAGCACATTTCCAGGAGGATGATTAAAGCTCCTCCACGATGAGGCGGAGCTTCTTCACGTCTCCGGAGCTGCTCGTGACCCACAAGGATCAACGGTCCTAATGTGGGTCCAGCCCAGTTCTGCTGCCCCACCAAACCAGCAGAGCCACCGTGAGCTGAGGAACGTTCAGAAGAAGCTGCTCCTCTTCTGCCCATCTGTTGGTCCTTCTTCTCCATCTGTTGGTCCTTCTTCTCCACCTGCTGGTCCTTCTCCATCTGTTGGTCCTTCTTCTCCATCTGCTGGTCCTTCTCCATCTGCTGGTCCTTCTTCTCCATCTGCTGGTCCTTCTTCTCCATCTGTTGGTCCTTCTTCTCCATCTGCTGGTCCTTCTTCTCCATCTGTTGGTCCTTCTCCATCTGTTGGTCCTTCTCCATCTGTTGGTCCTTCTTCTCCATCTGTTGGTCCTTCTTCTCCATCTGCTGGTCCTTCTTCTCCATCTGTTGGTCCTTCTCCATCTGTTGGTCCTTCTCCATCTGTTGGTCCTTCTCCATCTGTTGGTCCTTCTTCTCCATCTGCTGGTCCTTCTTCTCCATCTGTTGGTCCTTCTTCTCCATCTGCTGGTCCTTCTTCTCCATCTGTTGGTCCTTCTCCATCTGTTGGTCCTTCTCCATCTGCTGGTCCTTCTTCTCCATCTGTTGGTCCTTCTCCATCTGCTGGTCCTTCTCCATCTGTTGGTCCTTCTTCTCCATCTGTTGGTCCTTCTCCATCTGTTGGTCCTTCTCCATCTGTTGGTCCTTCTCCATCTGTTGGTCCTTCTTCTCCATCTGTTGGTCCTTCTCCATCTGTTGGTCCTTCTCCATCTGTTGGTCCTTCTTCTCCATCTGTTGGTCCTTCTTCTCCATCTGTTGGTCCTTCTCCATCTGTTGGTCCTTCTTCTCCATCTGTTGGTCCTTCTCCATCTGTTGGTCCTTCTTCTCCATCTGTTGGTCCTTCTTCTCCATCTGTTGGTCCTTCTTCTCCATCTGCTGGTCCTTCTCCATCTGCTGGTCCTTCTTCTTCATCTGTTGGTCCTTCTTCTCCATCTGCTGGTCCTTCTCCATCTGCTGGTCCTTCTTCTTCATCTGTTGGTCCTTCTCCATCTGTTGGTCCTTCTTCTCCATCTGTTGGTCCTTCTCCATCTGTTGGTCCTTCTTCTCCATCTGTTGGTCCTTCTTCTCCATCTGTTGGTCCTTCTTCTCCATCTGCTGGTCCTTCTCCATCTGCTGGTCCTTCTTCTTCATCTGTTGGTCCTTCTCCATCTGTTGGTCCTTCTTCTCCATCTGCTGGTCCTTCTCCATCTGCTGGTCCTTCTTCTTCATCTGTTGGTCCTTCTCCATCTGTTGGTCCTTCTCCATCTGCTGGTCCTTCTCCATCTGCTGGTCCTTCTTCTCCATCTGTTGGTCCTTCTCCATCTGTTGGTCCTTCTCCATCTGTTGGTCCTTCTTCATCTGTTGGTCCTTCTCCATCTGTTGGTCCTTCTCCATCTGTTGGTCCTTCTCCATCTGTTGGTCCTTCTCCATCTGCTGGTCCTTCTTCTCCATCTGCTGGTCCTTCTTCTCCATCTGCTGAGCATCGCCGTCACTGCTGTTGTGCTCCTGGACAGTAACTCAGGCTGAAGATGGCGAGAATGAACCAACACCAGCAGAGTTTCAGTTCATTTTGGCACAGGGTTTTCCTGAAGCCCTGCATCCTGGGGAGAACATTGTGAAGGTTCTTCACCACCAGAACCTGCACACGGCGTTCAGGCGACATCATCTATCAGATATTTGTGACGTCGTTCCAACAAAAGCAAAGCTGGGAACACACAGGACAAGAAAAAGAAAAGAGGACAACTCAGAACAGTGAGCAGGAGAGCAGCTTCCAAGGACCTCACTCCTTCAGGGAGGTGCAGGGTTCTTCTAATCAATCCAGGGTCGCATCGTTAAAATCAATGTGCTGTATAATTAGGACCATCCAAGGGTAAAGAAAACACCCTGCTCCACACTGGACCACCTTCTGCACCGAGTCTGCACTCGTTCCTTCTTTAGTGGCTACCTGAGGAACCTTTAGCTCCTGAACATGACACTGTAGACCTCCGAGGAACCACCTGTGTTGAAGCTCCTCCCTCCATCAACAACATCTTTAATCTGAGGAAGACCTGAAGAACCTTCCTCTTTTTTCATCACACAAGTCGCCCTGAGAGGAAGAACGTTCCTAGAGAACCTCCCAAGATGATCTGATGCTCACCAAACATGAAACATCTTCATCATGTAAACATCTGTGTCCAGTCTTCCCAGTTAAGCCAGCGTGAAGTGTTCTTCAGCCCCCTGGTTCCACTGGTCCCTGGTCCCAAAGATCTCCCTGACCTGCTGGTGCTGCCCCACCACCTTCTTCAGTGTGAATCTTCAACAGTGATGAACCTTCAGACCTGGTCTTCGGCCCAATCAGAGCCCAGACACAGGTGATCTGCTGATGATGCAGATGCAGGTGAACAGAGGTCACCTGCAGATAGATGGAAGTGGGGCCATGAAATCCTTCAAGATACAAGACCGACCGATGAAGGAGCACAGGTAAAGACCAGCATCTCAGCACCATCACAGACACGGAGGACGACCAGGTCAGGTCTAAGGCACCAGAGTGGTGCCGGAGCAGCACTGTTGCTACGGCAACATGTGGTCGTTATGATAGTCACGATCGTTAACGGCCTGTTAAGGACGAGGGAACGTGAAGGAGCCAAAACGCGACTACGTGCGTAAGTTTAGGTGCAGGCAGTGAAACCAGCAGTGCCACATTCTGCCAACAGAGGGTGCTGCAGCACCTTTGTTTGCCATCTTAAATATAGAAGAGAACTAAGCTAATCTATGCTACGTCAATGCCACAGTCGAATATAGAGAGCTAATGCTAAGGTAAGCTGCCCCACAGGTGCACCGAGGCCCCCTGCTGTTTAAAGCTGTGGCTGCACCCCTGCATGGCTCAACAACTGGCAGCTTTCATTAGCAGCTAAATTAGCCCCGATGTGTTGGCAGAGAACGCTAACGGCCCTGATGGCGTTGCTCCGCCTCCATCTCACAGCTGATCCTGAAACCTCACATGGTCAAACGTCCTGCGTCCTGAGAACTCTCCCTTTACTCCTTCATGAGGGTGAAGCTAGCTGAGCAAAGGTGAGGCCAGAACGCCAGGAGAACACACGGAGAACACACGGAGAACACCAGGAGAACACACGGAGAACACCAGGAGAACACCAGGAGAACACCAGGAGAACACACGGAGAACACACGGAGACCACTAGGAGAACACACGGAGAACACCAGGAGAACACCAGGAGAACACACGGAGAACACACGGAGACCACTAGGAGAACACACGGAGAACACACGGAGAACACACGGAGAACACGCGGAGAACACGCGGAGAACACCAGGAGAACACCCGGAGAACACCAGGAGAACACACGGAGAACACCAGGAGAACACCCGGGAACACACGGAGACCACTAGGAGAACACACGGAGAACACACGGAGTGCACCAGGAGAACACACGGAGAACACACGGAGACCACTAGGAGAACACACGGAGAACACACGGAGAACACACGGAGTGCACCAGGAGAACACGCAGAGAACACACGGAGAACACATGGAGAACACACGGAGAACACACGGAGTGCACCAGGAGAACACGCAGAGAACACACGGAGAACACACGGAGAACGCCAGGAGAACACACAGAGAACACACGGAGAACACACGGAGAACACACGGAGAACACACGGAGAACACCAGGAGAACACACGGAAAACACACGGAGAACACACGGAGAACACACGGAGAACACACGGAGAACACCAGGAGAACACACGGAGAACACCAGGAGAACGCCAGGAGAACACACGGAGAACACACGGAGAAACACGGAGAACACCAGGAGAACACACGGAGAACACACGGAGAACACACGGAGAACACCAGGAGAACACACGGAGAACACCAGGAGAACACACGGAGAACACACGGAGAACACCAGGAGAACACCAGGAGAACACCAGGAGAACACACGGAGACCACCAGGAGAACACACGGAGAACACCAGGAGAACACCAGGAGAACACCAGGAGAACACCAGGAGTGCCTGCAGGCCACTGAGATCTGCAGGTGGAAGCAAACCCAGAGGATCAGCAGCTGTGGCCTCCTGATGCATAAGTCAGGAGAA
>JAPVLW010000089.1:7500-115000 GCA_027382335.1 Takifugu ocellatus
CGAAGTAGCCTAATGCTAAGCAGGGAGTAAGTATGCGGGCCCCCGTGTCCCGACTCTAGGGCAGCACTGCGGGTGTGGTGGTTCAGGGCGTCAGAACCTCAAACGTGGCCCAGTCTTCTATGGGGTTTAGCCCCACACATGCACCACTCCATCCTGCACCACATGCGTCTTAGTCTAAAATCGGCCACTAAAAAGGAAAGTTGGGCGTCCTTCAAATTGCCACCCTCCACCATAGACCCGTCCCTCAGTCTGCCGTAGGGACTGAGCCTCTAAAAACCAAGTGGACAGTGTTGTGTAGCTCAGAATGAGACACACCCCGGAGACGGCGCACCTCCGGCGGGACCATCCTTGGGTGAGAGTGTCTGGTGATAAGCGCTCGAAACACTCTGAGACCTCAAGGCGCACAACTGATGATGTGTCTCACGAGAGGACCTGGACGTTGCAAGGTCTCACTCCAGACTGACTTCCCTGCAGTAGCGGTTGGACTTCACTGGTGCGCACCACATGAGGGGACTGCTGTGGGGGCATCTTGGAATGGATGAGGCACCCTGACCTGCCCGTATATAATTCTCTTTAATAAACTCTTACCCTTTCCCAATGTCTACCTTATCCTAACCCTAACCCTAACCTAAACTAACCCTGACCCTAACCCTAACCCTAACCCTTTCCCAATGTCTACCTTATCCTAACCCTAACCCTAACCTAAACTAACCCTGACCCTAACCTAAACTAACCCTGACCCTAACCTAAACTAACCCTGACCCTAACCTAACCCTGACCCTAACCTAAACTAACCCTGACCCTAACCTAACCCTGACCCTAACCTAAACTAACACTGACCCTAACCTAACCCTGACCCTAACCTAAACTAACCCTGACCCTAACCTAACCCTGACCCTAACCTAAACTAACCCTGACCCTAACCTAACCCTGACCCTAACCTAAACTAACCCTGGCCCTAACCTAAGCCTGACCCTAACCTAAACTAACCCTGACCCTAACCTAAACTAACCCTGACCCTAGCCCTGACCCTAACCTAAACTAACCCTGACCCTAACCTAACCCTGACCCTAACCTAAACTAACCCTAACCTAAACTAACCCTGACCCTAACCTAACCCTGACCCTAACCTAAACTAACCCTGGCCCTAACCTAAGCCTGACCCTAACCTAAACTAACCCTGACCCTAACCTAAACTAACCCTGACCCTAGCCCTGACCCTAACCTAAACTAACCCTGACCCTAACCTAACCCTGACCCTAACCTAAACTAACCCTGACCCTAACCTAAACTAACCCTGACCCTAACCTAACCCTGACCCTAACCTAACCTAACCCTGACCCTAACCTAAACTAACCCTGGCCCTAACCTAAGCCTGACCCTGACCCTAGCCCTGACCCTAACCTAAACTAACCCTGACCCTAACCTAACCCTGACCCTAACCTAAACTAACCCTGACCCTAACCTAAGCCTGACCCTAACCTAAACTAACCCTGACCCTAACCTAACCCTGACCCTAACCTAAACTAACCCTGGCCCTAACCTAAGCCTGACCCTGACCCTAGCCCTGACCCTAACCTAAACTAACCCTGACCCTAACCTAACCCTGACCCTAACCTAAACTAACCCTGACCCTAACCTAAGCCTGACCCTAACCTAAACTAACCCTGGCCCTAACCTAAGCCTGACCCTAACCTAAACTAACCCTGACCCTAACCTAATATGTAAAACTTTCTGGTGCCGTTATTGATCCAAACCTGCATCAGACTCCAGTGATCAGTCAGTCAAACAGGGAAAAGAGTGTCCACTGGGTACGAGAGTGGAGTTCTGCTATAGCAGCTAGTAGAGATAAGGAAAATAACCAGGTAACCAGGCTCAACAGTGACCCCTGGGGGACGCCAACGATAATGTCCAAGCACGCAGGACTAATGCCACGCACCGCTTCCCGTGGCCAGGTTTGGGTTAGCGCCATCCCCAACTGGTTTATGGTGGTTACTGACCCGAGCCTGATAAAGGTCACGGTCGGTTGATGCCACTGATGTGTTGGTTTTGAATCCATTTGGAGTCTCGGCGCGTGTGTTTCCTTTTCTATGAATTAGTCCAGATGCTGATTGAAAATCGTTTTCTAGGATTTTAGAGAATCGACCAAATCTGTAGGTTGTGAAAATGTGTTCCCACATTTTTCCAGCGGAACAACTTTTGCTATTTGTCTCTAAAGTTGCGTGTTGAAATGAGAGATCCAACATGTCGGGTAATGCTTCGGAGACGCCCAATCGCTGGTGGATCTCACAGTGTTTTAGGGCCGCGACCTGCGTGGTCACATGATCACTTCAGTCATGTTGTTCAGTCTGTTGGTGTGGTGGTGGAGAGCCCCCATCCTTATGGGAGGCTGCTCTGGTCTCTGACCCACGTCCAGGAGCTCCTGTCTCTGGGTCTGGGCTCCCGTTCTTCCTGCAGCATGTTGGTGTCGTCACCCTTCAGTCCCGCCCAGATCCATCATTGACACTTTTAACCATCTGCACGTTGGCTGGTAAAAACGTGGCCACCTGCTGCTCCGGGGAGCTGGTACCAAGGTTCTTGGGCTCTTCCTCGGTGTCGGAACCTTCTCCGGACCCATCGTTTGTCCGGTTGAACTGATGTTGTTGACACTATAAGGCGTTAGCGCCCCCTGCTGCTAGCTCGGTGGCTACTCACAATTTGATGGATATCTCACCGTCAACCAAGCACGTTATCTGAGGTCCAGGAGCCAGAGCCAAAGGTCGAACAGTCCAGCGTAAATGCTTCATTTATGAATTGAGCTATATGTGCTTTTACATCCTCAGCCTAGGTTTCATTTGTAGTTACCGTGGCGACGGCTTCTACTGGAGAGAGGAGACAAACAAGCACTCATCACTGAAGCACCTCTGTTTCAGTCTGTGATAAACGTCATCTTCACCGCCGCCGTACGTAACTGTAGCTTAGCTTAGCTTAGCTTAGCTTAGCTTAGCTTGTTAGACTTCAGTGATGCTGAATAGACTCCAAAGCACGAAGTCTTCTTAAAGGTGACAGTTCTTAAAACAAGCCTGAAGCACAGGAGGGAGAAGTCAACTTTCTGAGGCTTTGGCTCCTTCAGGATGTCCCGTTTGGGTCAATGACCACAGCTGCATCTCTGGGGCTGGAGGCGCCGAGGCTTTGGGTTCCTGCACCACACATCAAACACCAGGAGCTCTGAGTACAGCAGATAATGACCCCTCTGTCTCGGACCTCTCTGTTGGGGCTGCCCCATATGAGCTGAGGTCTAGGTGTGGATGTACGTGCACACATGTGACTGCACGAGTCCTCTGACGTGCATCGAATTCTGTCATATTAAGGGTCAATTCACAATTCTTTATCAGATATCTGATATCTGTTAAAGGTCTTATTTGAAGCTGACATTATGGATGACGAGTCCAAAACAAGAAGGCTTCCAGTTTAGCCAGCAGGTGTCGCTGTCACACCACGTTGTTCCGGCGCCACCGGGACCTGAAGCAGTTTATTCAGCTGAAGCTTCAGACCGACCCAGAGACCAGAGCTGAAGCTCTAAGTTTGTATTTTATGGTCACAAATTAAACCCAGTCGGATTCTTCCACTGGGCCCATGTGGGCGCGCCGACCGACCCAGTAACAGTCGCACCTTTCAGGGCAACAAACAGCATTTTCTAACAGGAAGTTAGAGTTTATAACAGGAAGCTGTCAGATGGCACCGCCGCCGTATTTAGACACACAAACAGTGGAAACGCTGGCGGAACAGAAGGATGTGTAGCAACCACAGAAAGACCGTCTCCAGGTCCAGCAGGTCCAGCAGGTCCAGCAGGTCCAGCAGGCCCGGAACACTGGCTGCATGTCATACGTGCACAGTGCACGTGTGTGGATAAACGCATGTTATGTTCATCACTGCTCTTTTTGGGGGGTTTGGATGAGTTCTAGTATTTTTCATGTTTCTTGACTAAACCAGTGGTTCCAACTCAAAGGGCAGAACCAGAACCAGAACCAGAACCCGAAACCCTCAAACAATGATTCTGTCTGTATTACGTGGAGAATCCGTTCCCTTTCACTTCACCCTCGTGTAATTATCGAATGTAGAGTTAAAAATGGACACAAGTTGAAAATAACCTGAGCAAAGAAGCGAATGAGGGAATGTTGGATTCTAGGGCGGATCCGGGATCCTCGGGCAGCAGAGCGGCTCCTTCCTGCCGCACCATGGCTCCTTCACTCAAGTTTGATCTCATTTCCCTCCCGTTCTTGGGTCTTTCACCACAGAAATGAGGAGATGGTGATGGGATCTAATCTGGTCCGACTCCGTTTCACTGCACATCTCATTTGTCACGGTGCTGCTGAAGGTGCCACAAGTTGGATGGAAGGAAGCCACCATGATATCGAAGATGAACCACCATGATATCGAAGATGAGCCACCATGATATCGAAGATCAGCCACCATGATATCGAAGATCAGCCACCATGATATCGAAGATCAGCCACCATGATATCGAAGATCAGCCCCCATGATATCGAAGATCAGCCACCATGATATCGAAGATCAGCCACCATGATATCGAAGATCAGCCACCACGATATCGAAGATCAGCCACCACGATATCGAAGATCAGCCACCACGATATCGAAGATCAGCCACCACGATATCGAAGATCAGCCACCACGATATCGAAGATGAGGCACCATGATATCGAAGATCAGCCACCACGATATCGAAGATGAGGCACCACGATATCGAAGATGAGGCACCATGATATCGAAGATCAGCCACCACGATATCGAAGATGAGCCACCATGATATCGAAGATCAGCCACCATGATATCGAAGATCAGCCACCACGATATCGAAGATGAGGCACCATGATATCGAAGATGAGGCACCATGATATCGAAGATGAGGCACCATGATATCGAAGATCAGCCACCACGATATCGAAGATGAGGCACCATGATATCAAAGATGAGGCACCATGATATCGAAGATGAGGCACCATGATATCGAAGATGAGGCACCATGATATCGAAGATCAGCCACCATGATATCGAAGATGAGGCACCATGATATCGAAGATGAGGCACCATGATATCGAAGATCAGCCACCATGATATCGAAGATCAGCCACCATGATATCGAAGATGAGGCACCATGATATCGAAGATCAGCCACCATGATATCGAAGATCAGCCCCCATGATATCGAAGATGAGCCACCATGATATCGAAGATGAGGCACCATGATATCGAAGATCAGCCCCCATGATATCGAAGATGAGGCACCATGATATCGAAGATCAGCCACCATGATATCGAAGATGAGCCACCATGATATCGAAGATGAGGCACCATGATATCGAAGATCAGCCACCATGATATCGAAGATGAGCCACCATGATATCGAAGATGAGGCACCATGATATCGAAGATCAGCCACCATGATATCGAAGATGAGGCACCATGATATCGAAGATCAGCCACCATGATATCGAAGATCAGCCACCATGATATCGAAGATGAGCCACCATGATATCGAAGATGAGGCACCATGATATCGAAGATCAGCCACCATGATATCGAAGATCAGCCACCACGATATCGAAGATCAGCCACCACGATATCGAAGATCAGCCACCACGATATCGAAGATCAGCCACCACGATATCGAAGATCAGCCACCATGATATCGAAGATCAGCCACCACGATATCGAAGATCAGCCACCACGATATCGAAGATCAGCCACCACGATATCGAAGATCAGCCACCACGATATCGATATCACGCTCAACTGCACGTTAGTGTGATGTCACAGATGAGGTCACGTGCACGTGCGTCGAAGGCCGCTAAAAAGCACCAAGCAAAAATAATAAAGGACGATTTGCATCTGCATATTGTCATTTTTCCATGATTGCTCTGGTTACTCTGGTTTGCAGCGTCGGAAGCATCCGAGCAGCAGGCGAGTGAAGAGTCAGGGTCAAAAATCTGTGCAAATGTTTCCTGGCAACCAGATATCGCTCGCGCTGAAGCACTAGTTCCATCCCAGTTGCTCTGAAAAGTTGCCCACTACATGAGCAGTGATGTAGGCAGGCAGACGGCTCCACTGGACACAGATTCGCTAACTGGTCACATGACCAGAGCTGCAGTCGAGCTCTTGTTCTGGATGGTGTGGAAACGTCTTTGAGCAGAGCTGCATCTCCGATCTGAGACTGGAGCTGAAGCCCTTCAGGACTCGTCCCTAAATAGGCATGAAATTATATCCCTCTGACAGATTAGCGTCCACGGAGCCTCCTGCTTTCGGCCCCTTTTCCTCAGTCTTGCAGCTTCAGCTCCTTTGCTTTTCACTTAAAGGAAGTTCCTTTTTATTGGGGTCCGTCCTGAAGGCTTCATCACACGAGCAGGAAACCACCGCTCACTTCTGCCGTGCACGGAACTGTCACGAGCACGTCGCTGGTGCATCAGACAAAGGCACGATAATGGCCGACACATGAGCGCTGCGAGGGAACGCAAATGGAATATAGAGTCGCATATAGTCAGGGGGTGGCTGCAGAGTCACCATGCCCCCCCACCCCCGACCCCCTGACCCCCGACCCCCCCGACCCTCCCAGAACCCCCGACCCCTCCAGACCCCCGACCCCCGACCCCCCCGACCCTCCCAGAACCCCCCGACCCCCCCGACCCCCCCGACCCTCCCAGAACCCCCCGACCCCCCCGACCCTCCCCGACCCCCCCCAGAACCCCACAGGTGACACAGTGAATAAACCCACAGGTGACTCGGTGCTGTCAGCCTGGCCTGGTCCCCTGACGAGGGTCATTAACGCTCATCTTCGTGTGATCATGTGATCAGACAGAGCTGTAAATTCATGCGTTCATTCCAGAGGAACTTCCTGTTTTTAATGGGCACAGGTGACACACAATAAGGGCGAGTCCACATCTATGATATATTTGATAAATCTTTTATTTCTGATCAGTAAAAGACACATTAGCATCTTCCATGCCTCAGGACAGAGCGACCCAGACACATATACAGTATATATATGCTAACGGGTACATTAAAGTGCGAGTGAGTCACAAGGGTCAATCATGCGTTACAGAAGCTTCAATCATCTCCTCAAACTCTGGAAAGCTTTTTGAATCTGATAGTAAAATAACTGTCACTTATATATGAATACAAAATAAACTTTACTAATCACCAAAGTATCTATTTCTGTTTCAGCACATTTATCGATCTTCAAGTCTTGAGAGGACAGAGTACCATGAAGGGTCAGAGGGGAAGAAACGCCCCTGTGGGACACCTGTGGAACGCCCCTGTGGGACACCTGTGGAACGCCCCTGTGGGACACCTGTGGAACGCCTGTGGAACGCCCCTGTGGAACGCCACTGTGGAACGCCCCTGTGGAACGCCCCTGTGGAACGCCACTGTGGAACGCTCCTGTGGAATGCTCCTGTGGAATGCTCCTGTGGAACGCCCCTGTGGAACGCCACTGTGGAACGCCCCTGTGGAACGCCCCTGTGGAACGCTCCTGTGGAATGCTCCTGTGGAACGCCCCTGTGGAACGCCACTGTGGAACGCCCCTGTGGAACGCCCCTGTGGAACGCCCCTGTGGAACGCCACTGTGGAACGCTCCTGTGGAATGCTCCTGTGGAACGCCCCTGTGGAACGCCACTGTGGAGCACCTGTGGAGTGCCAGGTTAGCAACACGCCAGAACCACATCCAGCACCCCACAAACATTAGTGAACTCTCTCCCGGTTTCTCTAACAGCTTCATGGGTCGTCTGAGGTGGGCGTGTTCTGGTCAGGAGACACATTCAAGGTACAGGTACATTCTCCGAAGGACCCTTGGCCAGATATCACAAAGAACATTTACAGAAAATAAATAGGACACGAGACTGTGGTGCATCTAACAGGGAACCGGTTCTGGGCTTGTTGTGCCTGGCAGAACTCAGGGGGATCTGACAGCATCACACAAGGTTTGGCAGCAGCTTGGAACCCACGGACAGCAAGGACGGACGTGAGGAAGCTTCAGGAGGGGACGGACGTGAGGACGCTTCAGGAGGGGACGGACGTGAGGAAGCTTCAGGAGGGGACGGACGTGAGGAAGCTTCAGGAGGGGACGGACGTGAGGAAGCTTCAGGATGGGACGGACGTGAGGAAGCTTCAGGAGGGGACGGACGTGAGGAAGCTTCAGGAGGGGACGGACGTGAGGAAGCTTCAGGAGGGGACGGACGTGAGGAAGCTTCAGGATGGGACGGACGTGAGGAAGCTTCAGGATGGGACGGACGTGAGGAAGCTTCAGGAGGGGACGGACGTGAGGAAGCTTCAGGAGGGGACGGACGTGAGGAAGCTTCAGGAGGGGACGGACGTGAGGAAGCTTCAGGAGGGGACGGACGTGAGGAAGCTTCAGGATGGGACGCTTCAGGAGGGGACGGACGTGAGGAAGCTTCAGGAGGGGACGGACGTGAGGAAGCTTCAGGAGGGGACGGACGTGAGGAAGCTTCAGGAGGGGACGGACGTGAGGAAGCTTCAGGAGGGGACGGACGTGAGGAAGCTTCAGGATGGGACGGACGTGAGGAAGCTTCAGGAGGGGACGGACGTGAGGAAGCTTCAGGATGGGACGGACGTGAGGAAGCTTCAGGAGGGGACGGACGTGAGGAAGCTTCAGGAGGGGACGGACGTGAGGAAGCTTCAGGATGGGACGGACGTGAGGAAGCTTCAGGAGGGGACGGACGTGAGGAAGCTTCAGGAGGGGACGGACGTGAGGAAGCTTCAGGAGAGGACGGATTTCCAGCGCCTGGCTAAAGGAAACCGCTTGAGCTGCATGTTTCACTTTAGAGTTAGCTAGGCTATCAGCTAGGCTATTAGCTAGGGTATTAACTAGGCTATTAACTGGGCTATTAGCTAGCGAGTGACCAGCTCTTAACTTCCTAAATCAACCCTCACAAATGCTCTTTTCCAACACCGACGCAGACAAGAGAAATCTTCATATTCACAGAACCAAAAGGAACAAAAATCCATAAAGAGACCCAGAAATCAAATGCTTTTCCCTGTGAGGACCTGAGAGGACCTGTGAGGACCTGTGAGGACCTGTGGGGACCTGAGAGGACCTGTGAGGACCTGAGAGGACCTGTGAGGACCTTTGGGGACCTGTGAGGACCTGAGAGGACCTGAGAGGACCTGTGGGGACCTGTGAGGACCTGAGAGGACCTGTGGGGACCTGAGAGGACCTGTGGGGACCTGTGAGGACCTGAGAGGACCTGTGGGGACCTGAGAGGACCTGTGGGGACCTGTGAGGACCTTTGGGGACCTGTGAGGACCTGAGAGGACCTGTGGGGACCTGAGAGGACCTGTGGGGACTTGTGAGGACCTGAGAGGACCTGTGAGGACCTGAGAGGACGTGTGGGGACCTGAGAGGACCTGTGGGGACTTGTGAGGACCTGAGAGGACCTGTGAGGACCTGAGAGGACCTGTGAGGACCTGTGGGGACCTGTGAGGACCTGTGGGGACCTGAGAGGACCTGTGAGGACCTGAGAGGACCTGTGGGGACCTGAGAGGACCTGTGGGGACCTGTGAGGACCTGAGAGGACCTGTGGGGACCTGAGAGGACCTGCACGTGCTGCTGCTTTACTCAGGCAGCATCAGCTGGACGACCCATCATGTTTTAGCATTTAGCATTTAGCATTTAGCATCCTTCATATGTGGGAATGTTGCATAGTTTGGAATTCTTTACATCCTTGTTTTATCGACATCTGCCTTCATGTCAGCGCAGTTCTTCTCCACCGGGGTCGGAGTCCGGCAGGATTGAGGTGACGTATCTGGAGACCTTCAGTTGGTTTGATCTTCCAACGGAACCAAAACCAACAGCCTGAAGCTTCTGGGGGGGCGAGTGTGTTGGTCCACGAGTTATTACATGTTGTAATAACAACTGACACTACGAGGTCACTTTAACGACCACTTTGACTTCCTGCAGGTGTGTGTGAAGAAGAGCAACACGTGGAACATCTAATGATGACGGTGACCAACGTCACAAACATCCAACATGTTGGTGAGGAAATAAAGGAGGTGACAGTTTCTTCAGAATAATGTGATGAATCTCCTCCTGTCCTCTGTGAGGACCTGAGAGGACCTGTGAGGACCTGTGAGGACCTGAGAGGACCTGAGAGGACCTGTGAGGACCTAAAAGGACCTGAGAGGACCTGTGAGGACCTGTGAGGACCTGAGAGGACCTGTGAGGACCTGTGAGGACCTGAGAGGACCTGTGAGGACCTGTGAGGACCTGAGAGGACCTGTGAGGACCTAAAAGGACCTGTGAGGACCTGTGAGGACCTGAGAGGACCTGTGAGGACCTGTGAGGACCTGAGAGGACCTGTGAGGACCTGTGAGGACCTGAGAGGACCTGTGAGGACCTGTGAGGACCTGAGAGGACCTGAGAGGACCTGTGAGGACCTAAAAGGACCTGAGAGGACCTGTGAGGACCTGAGAGGACCTGTGAGGACCTGTGAGGACCTGTGAGGACCTGAGAGGACCTGTGAGGACCTGTGAGGACCTGTGAGGACCTGAGAGGACCTGTGAGGACCTGTGAGGACCTGTGAGGACCTGTGAGGACCTAAAAGGACCTGTGAGGACCTGTGAGGACCTGAGAGGACCTGAGAGGAGCTGAGAGGACCTGTGAGGACCTAAAAGGACCCGAGAGGACCTGTGAGGACCTGAGAGGACCTAAAAGGACCTAAAAGGACCTGCGAGGACCTGTGAGGACCTGAGAGGACCTAAGAGGACCTGAGAGGACCTAAAAGGACCTGTGAGGACCTGTGAGGACCTGAGAGGACCTGTGAGGACCTAAAAGGACCTGAGAGGACCTGTGAGGACCTGAGAAGACCTAAAAGGACCTGAGAGGACCTAAAAGGACCTGTGAGGACCTGAGAGGACCTGTGAGGACCTGAGAGGACCTGTGAGGACCTGTGAGGACCTGAGAGGACCTGTGAGGACCTGTGAGGACCTGAGAGGACCTGTGAGGACCTGTGAGGACCTAAAAGGACCTGTGAGGACCTGTGAGGACCTGAGAGGACCTGAGAGGACCTGTGAGGACCTAAAAGGACCTGAGAGGACCTGTGAGGACCTGTGAGGACCTGTGAGGACCTGAGAGGACCTGTGAGGACCTGTGAGGACCTGTGAGGACCTGAGAGGACCTGTGAGGACCTGAGAGGACCTGAGAGGACCTGTGAGGACCTGTGAGGACCTGAGAGGACCTGTGAGGACCTAAAAGGACCTGTGAGGACCTGTGAGGACCTGAGAGGACCTGTGAGGACCTAAAAGGACCTGAGAGGACCTGTGAGGACCTGAGAGGACCTGTGGGGACCTGTGAGGACCTGTGAGGACCTGTGAGGACCTGTGTGAGGGATGTGTGAGAAGCTTCCTCACCAATATGTCGAACATGTTTCAGCTGAGATTTTAACCCGATCTTGTCTCAAAGTGAAGCTTTGTTACACCTGTGAAGCAGGTGAAGGTGGGCGGAGCCACTGCTGCCCCCTGAGGCCGCCACAGTCGTGACACGGGCCCGTTCGGTCCCCACAGGCGCCGCTCGCTTCTACAGACCTCATCTCAAACTTCCTGCCACGGCAGAAGGGCTCGAGAAATCTGGAAACTAGTTTAAACGACAATAATGCATCAAGACGTTAAATAACAGAGCAGGAAAATAAATCCCGATCCCTCTCTGCCTGGACCCTGGACGCCCAGATAACGATGAGCACGCTAATCACGTGCACGGCTGCTTCACACACGCTCAAGAACAGGAACACGGACGCCACTAAACCTGATGGCACGAACAGCACGGCTCCACACTCATGTGCATCCCCATCCGGTCCCATCAGGTCCCATCAGGTCCCATCAGGTCCCATCAGGTCCCATCAGCTCCCATCAGGTCCCATCCGGTCCCATCAGCTCCCATCAGGTCCCATCCGGTCCCATCAGGTCCCATCAGCTCCCATCAGTTCCCATAAGGTCCCATCAGGTCCCATCCGGTCCCATCAGGTCCCATCAGGTCCCATCAGGTCCTATCCGGTCCCATCAGGTCCCATCCGGTTCCATCAGGTCCCATCCAGTCCCATCAGCTCCCATCAGGTTCCATCAGCTCCCATCAGGTCCCATCCGGTCCCATCTGGTCCCATCAGGTCCCATCAGGTCCCATCAGGTTCCATCAGGTTCCATCAGGTCCCATCCAGTCCCATCAGGTTCCATCAGCTCCCATCAGGTCCCATCAGGTCCCATCCGGTCCCATCAGGTTCCATCAGGTCCCATCCGGTCCCATCAGCTCCCATCAGCTCCCATCAGGTCCCATCCGGTCCCATCCGGTTCCATCAGGTCCCATCAGGTTCCATCAGCTCCCATCAGGTCCCATCCGGTCCCACCAGGTTCTCCCAGGTTCTCCCAGGTCAGGACACACGCTCTGTGCTGAGACACTTACAACGCCGCGGCTACATCTGCTATCAGAAATAACGGGACAGGTGGAGGTGCTACAGCTAAACACTCTTCTGGTCTGTGATGGATATCATTCAGGGCAGTGTTTGGGTCAGTTCTAGGTCACCCCTCAAGGTTCCCTGGATCCTCTGCAGACCTCACTCCCCATGAGCACCCTGGTTGGGAGGGCTAGCTGTGGCTGTCTCAGATAAAGCAGGAAACTGGACACTGAGATGAATCATTTCCACATCTCATGCTCATCACGTGACTGCTGCTGAAATGGTCGATACACCAATAGTTAACAACTCATCAATAAACGTTATAACAACCCCACTAATGAGCTCTTACAGTGATACTAATGACATTTGTGTTGGTCTGTTACGGAGGAACGAAGCACTATTGGTCGTATTTTATTTGTTACCTTTTTCCTGGCATCCATCTTTAAGATGCAGCTGTGTTGGTGGAGGTGGGCTGGACTGAGCAGGACCACAGACCAACGAGCCTCGTCTGTCAGGCCCAGGAGAATCTACACTAAAGGAGGATCGAGATATCAAAGCTACGGCGGCTTCCCTAATGGGGCCTTTTTTGGTAACTTCCAGTTGCGTGGAACATTATGCGTCGCCACCCCGAGGGAACAGAGGAGCATTCCTAACGTTGTGGAGCAGCGTGAATCGGCTGGAAGTTAGGAGCTGTTGCCGGCCGAGCGCCTCTTGCCGAAGCTGCCGGCCGAGTCTCTGCTGCGCCCACTGGGCTGGATCTTGTAGATATGGGGAGCCATGGAGAAGCGCCAGCCGGCACGGGCCTCCTCTCCGGTGGGGAGGGCGGCGGCCCCGGCGCTGGAGGGGCAGGGCTTGCTCTGCAGCAGCTGCACCAGCATGGTCATCTCTGGGCCCAGCCGCGACACCATGCTGCTCCTGACCCGCTCCACCGTGTCCTCGTCACAGTCCATCAGGCTCTGCAGCAGCGTGCCGTAGAACCTGGAACAAGACACCGCATCACATGACTGGAATCTTCTGTCTGCGGGTGTGTTGTCCACACACAGCCCTGCCGACCCGCGACCCCGTCCCTCTGCACCCCCACTGAGACCCAGCAGTGAGAGAGCAACATGGAAGCCTTCCTGCTCCAGGCTGGGTCCCTGAGGGACAGAAGATCAGAAGATGGAGGCGAGGCATGCTCACCAGCGTAGGCTGTCGCACCGTCGGGGTTTGACAGGACTCATCTTACAGGTCCAAACAGTCAGGTGACCTGGGGCAGCTCACCTGTTGGGGAAGTGACTCGGCAGCTGTGCCACTTCACCAATAGCGTCTGGATTCGACCGGGCCACGGCACAAATATCCCACTTATTATAACACTCCTCCTGGACTTCCGATATCATTCTTTGGAAGGCGGAGCAGCGTCGGATGGAGGGGAACGCCTTAGAGGTGATGCCGTTAGCGATGCACTTCAGGCTCTCCTTCACGAAGGCTTTGCCCTGGAACAAACACAGCACCGTTCACACCCCCGCTGAGGTGCCCCCCCCAATCCCAGCAGCTGTCACGGATGAAAGCCGATACCTGAGTGTCGAACCGAGCAGCAGAGTAGAGGAAGGACTTGCAGATGTCGTGCATGCCGTCGGTGTCACAGGTGGAGTTTTCCAGGCAGGCGAAGGCTCCACAGCCAACCTGCAGGGCGGCGCTGAGACAACGTGCCACATCTGCTGTGGGCAGAGAAGGGATCATGAGGGGGGGAGCCCAGAGTGCGTTCGCTGGGGGGGGTCACTAGGCACTCACTGGCACACTCGCGACACAAGAGTGGAATCACAACGAGGTTCATTTCATGTGGTTTGGCGAGCAGACGCTCGCTCACGGGCCGATAGGCTCAGACTGTATCTGGCACAGGTGCCTTCTCACCTGGGGGGCCGCTGGGGCCCGCTGGGGCCCCCCGGGGCCCGCTGGGGCCCGCTGGGGCCCGGTGCTGCTCGAGAGCAGCACTTGCAGAAACAGCATCACAATAAAGAAACTTGTTGCCATGTGTCACGTGCACGAGCCGCCTCCAGACCTCGTCCAGGCCACCCGAGCCCAGGTGGGGAAACCTTATGGAACGGCCTCCATCATGTGATCGGAACGGCCTCCATCATGTGATCGGAACGGCCTCCATCATGTGATCGGAACGGCCTCCATCATGTGATCGGAACCTGTTTCCAGCAGCATTTTTACGGAGCTTTCAAATGTGACACATGTCCTTTGTCAGCTGCTGTTTCCAGGATTGATGACTTTCCTTCTTCCAATGGCAAACCGCCTTCCTCCGATCTTTAGTAAGAATACTGAGATGTGCCCCAGTGGGGCCGGATGTGCCCCAGTGGGGCCGGATCCGCCCTGTCGCAGTTGTAATTCGGGCCGATCCGTTAACCTGCGCGGCCTGATTGGGATGAGGAGCAGGTGAGCCGCACATGAGGGATGATGAAGCACTTGTGGCACAAGCAGCCGCCACCTGCATCTGAGACGTTCTACTGGAGCTCCACATTTCTCCTGTCTAAGTGCAGATGAGAGGAAATGGCACAGCGCCTTCCTCCTCCTCCTCCTCCTCCTCCTCCTCCTCCTCCTCCTCCTCCTCCTCCTCATCACAGAAGGAAGCAGCTTTATCTCTGAGTGGAATCCGTCAAGTCCAGCAAGACTCAGCAGAGGGACCACTGCAGCATTCAGAGGCGTCACAGAGCCTCTCAGCGTGACACAGGCGGCACCCTCAGGTGTCAGCACCGAGCTCCGCTCGCGCGCACAGCGGCACACGCACCCGTTCAGACACGCACGGGATCAGGACCGATGTAGGGGCAAAGAATTCCCCTCGGAGTGAGCGAGCAAAGGTAGAGCTGTGCACCGCCTGCGTGCGTGCGTGCGTGCGTGCGTGTGGGGTGGAGGGTGTCGGGCGAGAGAGAGAGAAGCAGCTGACTATGAAAATCCAAATACTCACAGGGGCTGTTGGCAGAGACGCGCGCTCTTCTGGGCGAGAAGGACTCGTTGTGATCCAGCTCATAGGCGGACACGGTCAGCAAGACCAGGAGGAGAAGTCCGCTCCTCCTCGGCATCGTCATCTCAACACACATTACACAACTCAACCTAAGGATGTATGGAATCAATCAATTAATATAGAGAGAAGATGTTTTGGGGGGGTTGGGAAAAAAAAACGCTCCAAATAGCGGCGCCGGAAACTGAAGTAATTTGGATGAAATGAGATTTCCGGCCATTCGAGTCCTCGCCACCCTTTAGACCTGCATGACAGCTCGGACCGATGTGGACTCAGCTTGGGTTTATATGGGAGCGCTGGAGATCGCGGCTCTGCGTGTGGACCAATCAGAGCGCAGCGTTCAGCAACGTGGCCCCGCTCCTTCCACTAATTGATAAAATCGCTCCGATGCGCATCTCACGCGCTCCTCGGACCGACTGCGGGTGAATTTAAATTCATATTAGAGGCATCAGAATTTTGGGACGAGGCCACTGACTTCACTCACATCACAGAACGGAACCATTTAATGGATTTAATGGCTTCATTTTCAGTTTATCTTAAATGCTGCGCACTAATTATTTGACTTCATTAACAGCTCATTTAAACTGCCGCGTGCCGTCACGCAGCTTCTGTGAACTGGTGTTAAACAATGAAAATTGTGAGAAACTCAACAAAACTCATTTCTACTTTACTGACACTCATGGAATCCATTTATGATGGGTTGAGCAGGTTGGAGCAGCCATATTGTAGCTAAAGATATATTTTTAATTCCGCTTAATTCAGATTATTATCTGGAAATGGATTTTTAAAATTCAGTTTGGCATCAAACAACTGACATTTCTATTGTGTTGATCATAGAAGAACGTTTGAAGAACACTAGCAGATCTTTATTTATCTTTATTTACTCCATCATTCGTGTTTTTCTTCCCTTTCTCAGCTGAATGTTTGACTTTTTATATCGGGTTTAATGACCGACATCGTTTGTGATATCAGTCATGTTTGGAAGAAATGTTGAATCCTTAATAAGGGAGTGGAAATGCTCCATTGCTCTTCTTCTTTAGAACTTTAGGGCAAAATACTGAAGGGAGAATACATTTAATATCAGAGTAAATGATGAAATAAAAGCATTAGGACCTGATTTAAGATGAGAAAATCCTCCAAAAACAGGCAGACGCGTGTGTGTGTGTGTGTGTGTGTGTGTGTTTCCCAGCGTTTGACACACTAACCAAATGTGCCCCCCCCCCCCAAAGGCCAGGTTCAGATATCCGCCCACATTATTCAAAAGACACCTTCATTTGTCTTTACTGGCATTTTCTTGAATGACGCGAGCTGTTAGTTTGACATTCCTCTATCTCCACATAAGCTGACACAGAGGAACTACTGACACAGAGGAACCACTGACACAGAGGGACTACTGACACAGAGGGACTACTGACACAGAGGGACCACTGACACAGAGAGACTACTGACACAGAGGGACTACTGACACAGAGGGACCACTGACACAGAGGGACCACTGACACAGAGGGACTACTGACACAGAGGGACTACTGACACAGAGGGACCACTGACACAGAGGGACCACTGACACAGAGGGACCACTGACACAGAGGGACTACTGACACAGAGGGACCACTGACACAGAGGGACCACTGACACAGAGGGACCACTGACACAGAGGAACTACTGACACAGAGGGACCACTGACACAGAGGGACCACTGACACAGAGGGACCACTGACACAGAGGGACCACTGACACAGAGAGACCACTGACACAGAGGGACCACTGACACAGAGGGACCACTGACACAGAGGGACTACTGACACAGAGGGACCACTGACACAGAGGGACCACTGACACAGAGGGACCACTGACACAGAGAGACCACTGACACAGAGGGACCACTGACACAGAGGGACCACTGACACAGAGGGACTACTGACACAGAGGGACCACTGACACAGAGGGACCACTGACACAGAGGAACTACTGACACAGAGGAACTACTGACACAGAGGGTGCTGTTAGGACCCAGTTATTGATCCGGGACCAATAACTGGGGGTGTGACCCTGAGACCAGATTGTAGAACCTCATAAAAGGATGACTGGTTTAACGAGGCTGCGCTCGTCTTTTCTGACTTATTTTTACTGATTTAGAAGACAAACGAGTATGAATGAACTTGTTAAAAGTCTTTTTTCACAGTTTAAATGAAGCACTTGGGTTTGTTCTGTTCTGGAGCAGGATTGTTCAAAGGTGAGCCTCCAATGTGAGAATATAGATGTAAAAAATAGATTTACAATGCTTTTTTCTTAAATTCACCATTTTCGTGGTCTGTCCAGCAGCAACGAGCCAATTTCCCCCATTTTGGGGGTTTTCCTGCCTTATCACCTGGTTCTGCTCCACTCTGACGCTTCGGTTCCTGGAACCTCTGGAACCACCTCCTTCAGCCCTTCCAGGCTCAGAGTGAAGAGATGATGCTGAGTTTGTGTGCTGTCCTCCTGTCATTGGCTAAATTACACGCTAAATTACACGCTAAATTACACGCGTGGAGCCTCGTCAGCACCAACAAACCCAAATGTTAAAGATCCTAATTCCTGCATGCTGCTTCCCTCAGACGCAGGATTCTGGACTTTATTTCTCTGACTAACTGAGCATATTTGTTAGAGCTCTGTCAGTCCTGCTCTGCTGGCTATGCAGAGGTTTGTAGATCCTTTCATGGCACACCCCCCCCCCGGACCCCGGAGCCTCTCTGGTGCCTCTGCTATGTCAGAGCAGGTTCAGGCTCCACAGGGAGAAGGGGCAGCAACACGTCCAGGTCCCAGCTGGGTCCACCTGCTCAACAGATACATCGCAGTAAGTTTGAGGCAGACACTGAGCTGTTTACTGTGTGTTGGAGCTCCAAATGCAGGTTCTTCCCTCGAAGCACAGCCATCTACCGCGACACTCTGGAGAGGACCGGTACTTTTCTGGTAGTTGTTTTAGGATTTAGAACAACACACGGCAACATTGGCGCGCTGGGAAGGGCAGCGTTCAGCACAAGGACGTTTGGATGAAACGAGCCTGTGAAGTTTTCAGTGATTTAGATTTCGGCGGTGAGAAAGAGGCTCTTTTGCTGTTGGCCTGCCGGCAGCGTCCTCTACGATTAAGGACTGAGCGGGACCTAATTAGCAGAAATTTGATAATAATCAGCAGGTCGGTGCTTATAGTCCCCAAACGATTTACATTTATGCAGTAAAGATTCTAAGGAAGTTATTTTATGATTCATGGATAAACCTGTAGGAGCCAACTGAAGGACTCTGTTAGTCACGTTCTGTCCACCAGGGGGACGTCCAGACGTTCCTGATCTGTGAGAGCAGCTAAATCTTCCCAAATGTTCCTGAACTCCTGGAAAACTGAAAGATTTTTCAAATCGAACAACTTCTGAAGACCTGTCTGCTGTCTAGTTGAGTTGCTTTAAATCGATCGTTGTGTGTGTTTTTTACCGCAGCTTAATTTCTTAGCATGTTCAAAGAATTCTGCTTGTTTTGAAGGATGCTCCCATGGGAATAATAGGGCTTCATTCCAGGGTCGCATCTTCAAAAGGATGTGCTCAGTACTTCTGCACTGTCCAGTGTGAGAAAGACGTGTCTCACCTGTGTCGTTAAATTAGCAGCAGCAGATCTTGATGATGAAAGACAAACTGTCAAATCTTATGGAAACACAAGTTGTGAGGTAGCCTTGTAATTCTAAGCACGATGCTAAACCTGTTGAACGTGCCTCCGCGCTTCAGATCATCACAAGTGTCATGAAACCCCGTTCCAACACGGATTCTTCTTGGAAAGCCACAGGAAGTGACGCCAGTAAACTGTGTGTGTGCTAAACGACGCAGCCATTGTGCCTTTGGGAATGCTACTGTTGGAAGCTGGAATTAGCATGTGATCCCACTGGATCGTGGTCTGAGGAATTTGGGATTCTTAGAAAACTGGAATTCTGTCAAACACAACACCTTTGTCACACCACCAACTTGTTGTTTTAGACTTCCTGAAGAATATTGCAGTTTTCCATAGAACGATGGTTGGAAGACAACGCTGACTCAGCAGAGTTCGAGAGTGGACGTCAACGATGGCTAAAGCTAAAGCTAACCCTACTACACATCTGGAATGGCTGGAATAACCGCACGGATGGAACTGTGGAACCAAACACACTTTAATGAATTGATTCCTATAAAAATGTTCTTGCTTCCAGGCTGCTGGTGAGATTTAGATGTAAATAATAACACTGTTATTACAGGAAACAACACAATAAAGAAAACTCATACTTAAACCACATTTCTGTGTTGTTATCTTATTACAGCTCGGTAATAAAGCTGGTTATAAACATACACACTACATGTCCAAACATGACGCAGTGTTGGGGAAAAGAAGCCCGAGACACCACAGAGGAAGAGTGTGAAGGGCTGATGGGATGTTCCCTGGATGGTGACGAAGCTACAACAGTTCGTTAATAAATGAGTGGAAATAAGAAGCTACTCATTAAATCACGTCTCCATTATGGTGACACACTCACTCACACACACACACTCACTCACACACACACACACACACAGACACGCACTCACACACACACACGCACTCTCTCTCACACACACACACACACGCACTCACACACACACACACACGCACTCACACACACACTCACGCACACTCACTCACACACACACACACACACACTCACACACGCACTCACGCACACACACACACACACACACACACACACACACTCACACACTCACTCACACACTCACGCACACTCACTCACTCACACACACACACTTTATTTTTATTACACCATTTAAAAACGTCTCTAAAATCCAGGGTGATGAGCTTCTTCTTGAGCTCAGGAGTGTAAACACTGACCTGCCGCAGGTTCCCGCTCCACCTGCCATACCGGAGCGCATCGTGGAATATCAGCGCACGTGAAGAAATGGAGAGGAACGTTCCGTATAGCAGCTCCAGGGGCGGCCGTCGTGAATGGAATGAGCTTTTATCTGCAGCTGAGCTTTGTGTTGCCTTTGTGGTCTCCAGGTTCTAAAGGACAGATGCACCTTTAAATCTCCCGTGTTCATTATAACTCAACCAGTGGCTGACACATTTCTACTATTCCAGTGGGAACAATCTTCCAGAAAGAACAACCTTAACACCGGCCCACATCTGCACCATGCTGGACCCGTGTTTGAACACCACCTATTTCCAGTAGAGAGGCTTCGACGGGCAGAACATGGCTGTGCCATGGGCTCACCAGTATCCCCCATAGTTGCCAATCTATACATGGAGAAGGTGGAATCCCAGGCCCTGACATCCTTCACAGGAACTGCACCAAGCCACTGGTTCAGGTATGTGGACGACACCTGGGTCAAAATCCCAACACAAGAATTGGAAGCGTTCTCGGATCACCTCAACAAAACAGACCAGCATGTAAAATTCACCCGGGAAGATGTAAAAGGAAACAGTCTGGCCTTTCTGGACTGCGCAGTCAAGAACCTACACATACCGACCAGTACCTCCAGTTTGACTCTCACCACCCACTGGAACACAAGTTGGGAGTGATCAGAACTCTCCAACACCGGGCCAGAGAAATACCCACCACATCCCAAGGCAGAAAGAAGGAACAGGACCACATTAAGACAGCTCTCAACATGTGGCTACCCAGACTGGGCCTTCACCAGGACCTCAGGAAAGCCAGACCCCAGCAAAGGAGAGGAGGAGAGAAACAAACGCCGCAGCGTTTCCATCCCCGACCTGTCCGGAGTCTCGGAGAAGTTTAGGAGGATCCACAGAAACACGACACACCGGTTCAGTTCAAACCCAGCTACACTCTCAGACAGAGGCTGGTCCACCTGAAGGACAAGACACCAAGACCCAAACAAAGTAATGTTGTTTATGCTGTGCAGCACCAGGAGGAACCTGAGGAACATTGGAGAAACCAAGCAACCTCTCCAGAGAAGAACGGCACAACACAGACGCGCCACCTCTTCGGGTCAGGACTCAGCAGGTCCACCTCCTAAAGGAGAGCGGTCGCTCCTGCCAGGACAGCCCAGTACGGGTACTGGCCCGAGGAGACCGCTGGTCTGAGAGGGGGGTCAAGGAAGCATCCATGTCAAACTGGAGAAACCATCCACCACAATGTCGCCACTTTTGTCTTTATTGTCTCCGAAGCGTTAAAGCGTTAAAGCACTGGAATGTTTCCCGTTTCCCAACAGTATTCCGAAGGGAAGCATGAACAAAGTTAACCGGTTGCTTCAAGAACAAACCCTTATGGGATCCCAAGACTGACCCTCCTACATGAAGAAGAAACATCATGAAAATGAGCAAACTGCAACGTATCTAATCAATAGAATCGGAACCAGCCTAATACTGCCGACAGTTATTCTAATCATGATTATTGATTAAAGTTACTTTAAAGTAACTTTAACAGTAACTTTTACTGCAATTTTTTAGGGTTGAGGGAGCAATAGGAGGTACCTGTTGTCCCCGTTCCATCCATCTTCTCTTATTGAGGCCTTCACTTTCCCACTGAGCAATTTATTCCAACTTTTTGGAATTATGTTAATTGAAAGTTAAATTACAGAAAAATGATTACAAACTGACAGAAGAAGATCTTAACTTGCATTTTAAATGTGGAGCATAAAAACGCAGACGCTGAACCACACAACCCACGTGATTGATAATTGTAAAAGCAAAAGGATTTGTAGGAAAAACTTTGTGAATCCTCTCGGAAACACAGCTTCCATGTGTTCCAGGGACTCGGCAGCTTGGCTGAAGGTGAGTGAACACAGATGGGGAAGATGCTTAGCAGTGGAAAAATGGGGACTAAGCTAGCTTAATGAAAGCATCATGGCACAGTGAGGGAGCCATCAACGGGAAGCCCTGAAGGCCGGCCTGATGCCTGGAGACCCAGGAACTCTGTTGGTTCCTGATGAACACATGGCACACCACTTTCTGTTAGGGTTAGGGTTAGAGGGTTAGGGTTAGAGGGTTAGGGTTAGAGGGTTAGGGTTAGGGTTAGAGGGTTAGAGAGTTAGGGTTAGGGTTAGAGGGTTAGAGGGTTAGGGTTAGGGGTAGAGGGTCAGAGGGTTAGAGGGTTAGAGGGTTAGGGTTAGGGTTAGGGTTAGGGTTAGAGGGTTAGGGTTAGAGGGTTAGGGTTAGGGTTAGAGGGTTAGGGTTAGGGTTAGGGTTAGAGAGTTAGGGTTAGGGTTAGAGGGTTAGGGTTAGGGTTAGGGTTAGAGAGTTAGGGTTAGGGTTAGAGGGTTAGGGTTAGAGGGTTAGGGTTAGAGGGTTAGGGTTAGGGTTAGGGTTAGAGGGTTAGGGTTAGAGGGTTAGGGTTAGAGGGTTAGGGTTAGGGTTAGGGTTAGAGGGTTAGGGTTAGAGGGTTAGGGTTAGAGGGTTAGGGTTAGGGTTAGAGGGGTTAGGGTTAGGGTTAGAGGGTTAGGGTTAGAGGGTTAGAGAGTTAGGGTTAGGGTTAGGGTTAGGGTTAGAGGGGTTAGGGTTAGAGGGTTAGGGTTAGGGTTAGGGTTAGAGGGTTAGGGTTAGAGGGTTAGGGTTAGAGGGTTAGGGTTAGAGGGTTAGAGAGTTAGGGTTAGGGTTAGGGTTAGGGTTAGAGGGGTTAGGGTTAGAGGGGTTAGGGTTAGAGGGTTAGGGTTAGAGGGTTAGGGTTAGGGTTAGAGGGGTTAGGGTTAGAGGGTTAGGGTTAGAGGGTTAGGGTTAGGGTTAGAGGGGTTAGGGTTAGAGGGTTAGGGTTAGAGGGGTTAGGGTTAGAGGGTTAGGGTTAGGGGTAGAGGGTTAGAGAGTTAGGGTTAGGGTTAGGATTAGGGTTAGGGTTAGGATTAGGGTTAGGGTTAGGGTTAGGGTTAGGGTTAGAGGGTTAGGGTTAGGGTTAGGATTAGGGTCAGGGTTAGGGTTAGGGTCAGGGTTACCGTCACCGTGCCAACTACATAATGTGCTTTGTTACAGGTTTGACCAAATCAAAGGAATTAGATGCTTAGTTGAGACTGACAGTAGCCCAAATGTCTTTTACAGATTAGCATCTGCAGTCAATGTTCTCAGCAGTGTCAGGAGACCAAAGGAGACAGAGTGTGTGTTCTTCCCTGCATGTGCAGCTTTTCTGAGTTCAAAGGAATAACTTGACTTTGAAACACTGCCCTCATTCACAATTCCAGGTGTGGGAATGTCTAAATCATCCGTTGACATGACACGGTCGCCCATCATGTCACAAAGCCTTCGGACCCCACTCAGCACTTCCTGCCATCGTTATAGCAACACACAGGTGTGTGTTTCCCACCCATGCTTTGTAAAGCGCACAAAACCCGCCTCAGGAAGGTATTTGGAATTATTTGTGGTTCAAGCAAAGAACAGATTGTTATATCAAAGACATTTTTTTATAAACCATGTGTGCATTATTAGTGTAATACACAATCTGGACAAAAAGTAGTTTTTTCCTGATTTAGTCCACAATATATCAATATATGGGCCTATTTTCTGTCTTAGACAAACAGTGTTATTTGAATAGATGCCTATCGTGTAGTTCCCTTCCATTGGTAGCTTCGGGCTAACCACCCGGGGCTCTAGTGCTAACGGTGAGCAGGGAGGGCAAACGTGACATACTCTGTCAGTTCTATTCTCTTTACTATGTTAGCCTCACGTCTGTAGCCTCATGTATGTAGCCTCGCGTCTGTGGCCTTGCGTATGTGGCCTCGCGTCTGTAGCCTCACGTATGTGGCCTCGCGTATGTGGCCTCGCGTCTGTGGCCTCGCGTCTGTAGCCTCACGTATGTGGCCTCGCGTATGTGGCCTCGCGTCTGTAGCCTCACGTATGTGGCCTCGCGTATGTGGCCTCGCGTATGTGGCCTCGCGTCTGTAGCCTCGCGTATGTGGCCTCGCGTATGTGGCCTCGCGTCTGTGGCCTCGCGTATGTGGCCTCGCGTATGTGGCCTCGCATATGTAGCCTCATGTATGTGGCCTCGCGTATGTGGCCTCACGTATGTAGCCTCACGTATGTGGCCTCACGTATGTAGCCTCACGTATGTAGCCTCATGTATGTGGCCTCGCTTCTGTAGCCTCGCGTATGTAGCATCGCGTCTGTAGCCTCGCGTATGTAGCCTCGCGTATGTGGCCTCGCGTATGTGGCCTCGCGTATGTGGCCTCGCGTCTGTAGCCTCACGTATGTGGCCTCGCGTATGTGGCCTCACGTATGTGGCCTCGCGTATGTGGCCTCACGTATGTGGCCTCGCGTCTGTAGCCTCACGTATGTGGCCTCGCGTATGTGGCCTCACGTATGTGGCCTCGCGTATGTAGCCTCATGTATGTGGCCTCGCGTATGTGGCCTCGCGTATGTGGCCTCGCGTATGTAGCCTCATGTATGTGGCCTCGCGTATGTGGCCTCGCGTATGTGGCCTCACGTATGTAGCCTCACGTATGTGGCCTCGCGTATGTGGCCTCGCGTATGTGGCCTCACGTATGTGGCCTCGCGTATGTGGCCTCGCGTATGTGGCCTCACGTATGTAGCCTCATGTATGTAGCCTCGTGTATGTGGCCTCACGTATGTGGCCTCACGTATGTGGCCTCATGTATGTAGCCTCACGTATGTAGCCTCATGTATGTGGCCTCGCTTCTGTAGCCTCGCGTATGTGGCCTCGCGTCTGTAGCCTCACGTATGTGGCCTCGCGTCTGTAGCCTCACGTATGTGGCCTCGCGTCTGTAGCCTCACGTATGTGGCCTCGCGTCTGTGGCCTCGCTTCTGTAGCCTCGCGTATGTGGCCTCGCATCTGTGGCCTCGCGTCTGTAGCCTCGCGTCTGTAGCCTCGCGTCTGTAGCCTCGCGTATGTAGCATCGGAGGTCCATTCAAATATGACAGAAAGAGAAACGATACACTCAGAAAAGACTCTAACGCTAACCCTGACTCTCTCATCACTCGTCGCCACTAAAATAACTACGGAATATTTTCCAAGCTGTCAAAATGGGACACACATTATTCCATGAGTGGCAATAAAGAGGGTCTAAAAATACATTAGAATGATTTTTAAAATGGGATTACAAGTAATTAAATCTCTGTTTCTAAATGAAAGGTTTACCTAAACTATCTGGAAGACTTCAAGTCCTCAACAACTCAAACAGAAATTGACAAGAAAAATGCGAAATAGCTCCGTATAGCTCCATCACAACGTGTCACTGGTTAGGACACATTTATGTTGTTCATGGGAAACAACGTAAAGGTTCCGCCTTCAGAACCAGGGGTCGGCAACCCATGCGGCTCTCTAGCGCCGCCCTCGTGGCTCCCTGGAGTGTTTTCAAAAATATGAAAATGGAAAAACGGTGTGAATATATTTTTTGTTTTAATATAATTTCTGTAGGAGGAAAAACGTGACAAACATTCTTACAGTTTTCCAATGCTGTAAAAAATTGTATAATAAATATTTAAATTCAACATCTCATTATAATGGAAGTTAAAGTTAAAGCACCACGTGGGGCCTCGTTGCTGCAGGGAACATAAATATTTAATCATTAATGCTCTTTATGCATCTGTAGCCTACTGATCATTTGGAAAATAAGCTACTATAGCTAAAATAGTAGCTTACTTATAGCATGTGTTGCCTGGTGATAGATGGTGATAGATGGTGAATGATGGTGATAGATGGTGAAAGATGGTGATTGATGGTGATAGATGGTGATGATAGATGGTGAAAGATGGTGAAAGATGGTGATTGATGGTGAATGATGGTGAATGATGGTGAATGATAGTGATAGATGGTGATAGATCGTGAAAGATGGTGAAAGATGGTGATAGATGGTGAAAGATGGTGATAGATGGTGATTGATGGTGATTGATAGTGATAGATGGTTATGATAGATGGTGATAGATGGTGATAGATGTGATAGATGGTGATTGATAGTGATAGATGGTGATAGATGGTGATTGATGGTGAAAGATGGTGATAGATGGTGATTGATGGTGAAAGATGGTGATAGATGGTGATAGATGGTGAAAGATGGTGATAGATGTGATAGATGGTGATAGATGGTGATAGATGGTGATAGATGTGATAGATGGTGATTGATAGTAATAGATGGTGATAGATGGTGATAGATGTGATAGATGGTGATAGATGGTGATTGATAGTAATAGATGGTGATAGATGGTGATTGATGGTGAAAGATGGTGATAGATGGTGAAAGAGCACCTTCTGTTTGGGGAGGCTCTTTTGTTAAGTCTCTTTAAAGAGAAGAAAAGTGCTCGTATAGACCAACGTCAAAGTTTTTGAATAAAATACAATGAAATTAAACGTTTTTAGCCTCGGGAACTTTGTTGTTCAGTAGCTCAGTTGAACCTTGACCGTCTTAGTGTTGCAAAATAAACTCAGTGAAGGAAAAGAGTAAAAAAGCTGTTTAATGATGAAGCTGCAGGTAGGAAAAGCTTCAGTCAAAGCGTGTCACAAATGACAACGATGCTTAAACAAAAGGAAAGAACAGCAGCTTTATGTGGAGAAGAAGGGGCGTGCATGCTCACACACACACACACACACACACACACACACACACACACACACACACACTCCTTAATTATTTCTTCAATTCTTCTCTTTAATTTCTCTTTAATTATTTCTGTCTAAGGGATAAAATGGTTTCATTGACTAAAAGGCCAAGACCTACCTGGTCGCTAGGCTAGTTTAATGAGCTCTGTCACTTTAAGTAGCGTGTGCACTTTGTGCCCATGTGACCCTTCTGACTGGTTAAAGGGAGCGGGAGATTTCAGTTGCTACCTGTCCACATTCTCACCTGGTGTCGGCTGCTGGGTGAGTTTATTGGGTTTCTAACTTTCTGCTGGCTTTGTCATCTGCTGTCATGGTGGCTCCTGCGGTGCTGTTGGGGCTACTTGGTAAAGCTAAGGATCAGTTCTGGATAAGTCTTGGGTTTGTTTGGTTTACTTGTGTCACTGTCATTGTCTCCATGCTCCTAAACTTAAATATTGATATGGTGATGTTGTTAATGGAGATGGATTTGGTGTTTGACCGTCTTTCTGAAGCTTTAATGTTTGTTCAGGTTGCTTTTTCCCTTGCTTTGGAATGTTTGATTGTTTGGCCAGCTTGTAGCAAGGATGTCCACTTCCTGGTTTTCCCAGTGGTTTCTGGGAGCTGTAGTCCAGCTGTGTTTCCTCTGGAGAGACAGAGGCTATTGGGGCTGCTGGGCTATATCACATTTGCCTTTCAGACATAAATGCTTGGGATTTGCTACTTTGAAAGTTATTAATGTGTTTCAAGATTTCATTTGCTGCTGATATTTGATGTTTGATATTTGAATATGATGCATAATATCTGAAGTATTTAAAATGCATTTGTTCACTGACATCATGCTATTGAACTTTTATGCCCTATCAGGATACAAAATGAATTAGTTGTATTTTAAAACATCTGGTGTAATGCTGTTTAATATTGCAATGTGTATGTAAATGCTGAGAAGTTGTGCTCATAATGCACATGGGTGAAACCTTGATTTCCTGATTTCAGGTTTATTACCTGCTCACTGCACTTTGGAAATAAAAATGACAAAAGTGGAAAAATTGAATAGAGTAATGTCCTTATAGTTTGGACACCAGGTTACCCTTTCCATGGGGAAACAGAACATGCGCACACACACCCACTCGCACACCCACCTACCCACACCCCCACCCATACTCACTCACACACACACACACACACACACTAACTCCTGTGGTCAGGATGTCAGTACCCACACATCTGTGGGGTGGGGGGGCTCTTCCCTCTGGGCCACCTCTGCGCAGCCCTGCAGGTGTCATTGTTGGAGGGGCAGTCGTTCTGGGCAGATTTCCATCTTTCCCCCTCTTTCTAACACCAAACCTGTGCTTCTTTCACGTGTCCTCTGGAATATTGTCTGAGGTGGAGAGGTTTATTTAGCTTAGCTTAGCTTAGCTTAGCCGTAAACAGAGCGCCCTCTAGACCCTGAGAGCACCAGGGCTTCTACTAGCTCCAAAACAAGTCTCCATTTCAGAGTAATTACACTTTCTCGTGGATGTTTTCTACACTCGATTTTAGTTTTTTTTTTTTTTTTTTTTTTTTTTTTTTTTTTTATACCTTTTTAATTAGGTGCTAAAGTCTGGAATTAACTTTCTGTTCCCCATCACCTTGTTTGGTGCCAGAGGCTTTTCAAGTCAACCTTCCTGGGAAGTTCTGGTTATCCCACTGAATACGGGGCCTTAAACGCCTCTCGACCCTGGACGTGAATCCCAGGAGAACCGGAAAGCAAGTGAAGAACTCCCAATGGCTTCCTTCATCAACCTCATCACATTCCTTCAAGACACTTTTTTGCCACTGTACTAATAATCAGCACTTTATTTTATTAACTATGGTAATTACACACTAGTAGAGCTTGTGATGCGTTTTTGAACATTGACGTTACTGTTGTAGCCTGAACAGAGACGGATACATGTAGCAACCATAGGTTGAGCACAAATGACACGTCGTTGTTATGCTCGGCAGCAATGATGACAAATGTGTGCAAATACCAAGAACTTGTGAACAACTGTACTTTGGGTCCTCAGGATCATTAACACCACGACGGGAAGCCGGCCAGGCTTCCTGTATTCCTGACTTCACTTCCTCCCGTTTCTCTTGCTGTGTTGTTTATCCGGTGTTTCTTCCTCCACACGTCTATCCGTCAAGCACACTTCAAACAGCCAGTTTACACTCTATAGTGGGACCCTTTCACGCTTAAGCTGGTTCCCATGTGTTGGGAAAGGTTTCATCGTCACTTGCTCATCAGCATCACAGACTTTCCTGTCAGTTTTCCCAGGATGCACAGCTGCTTCTCTGCACACCCGTAGCTGGAAAGGTCTATTTATGGACGGATAAACTTGGCTACATCCCCTGTTTACTCACTGCTGAACAACCATTGTATGTGGAGCAGGCAGGCTCTCTGGAGCTCCGGCGTTGGGAGCAAAGGCAGCGTAAAGACCTACGAAGGACGTATGAACAGGGATGATGTGCATCACTGGAGCAATCATGGCGGAAAGAAGTTACCATTGTGTGTCCAAGAATATTAGACATCAGCACCTTTGTGTTGCCCACGTGTAAGTTACAGAGGGCTTTAGGGTGGAGCTGGAACTCCTTCAGGACACTTCGTTGATCAGAAAACAATGTGACGGACAAGGACGGGGGAAGGGAAGCCAATGTTCCAAAAGGAAATAAAGTCAGAAATCTTCCAAAGAGCAGAGGAGAGCAGGCTACATGAGTCTAAATACTTTGGATCAAAGATTCAAAGCCACAGGAAATGTGGAAAAGATTTGGAGGAGGACACTCAGGGAGGAGAAGCTGGAAAAGATGTCAAAAGTGATTTAGGAGAAACTAGCAAGGCCGGCAGGTAGAGATGGTGCTGCTGGTTTAATGTGAATCAGGAGGAAGCGATACCAGACACAAGGAAATGGTGTTTCCCCTCACGTGCACACATGCACGGGAACGCTCTTCACAGCACGGATCTAGATGTTTCTAGGTGGCGTATTACTGTGTTCTGCTACACACGTGCACAAGGTCCATGGTTGTTTCTTCATGTCTCCAGTAGCGTAGCTGCAGCAGGAGCAGCAGCAGTAGCAGCAGCAGTAGCAGCAGCAGTAGTAGAGCAGCAGTAGCAGCAGCAGCAGCAGTAGCAGCAGCAGCAGTAGCAGCAGCAGTAGCAGCAGCAGTAGCAGCAGAAGCAGCAGCAGAAGCAGTAGCAGCAGCAGTAGCAGCAGAAGCAGCAGCAGCAGCAGCAGTAGTAGCAGCAGCAGTAGTAGCAGCAGCAGCAGAGCAGCAGCAGTAGCAGCAGCAGCAGCAGTAGCAGCAGCAGAGCAGCAGTAGCAGCAGCAGTAGTAGTAGCAGCAGTAGCAGCAGCAGTAGCAGCAGCAGTAGCAGCAGCAGTAGTAGAGCAGCAGTAGCAGCAGTAGCAGCAGCAGTAGCAGCAGCAGTAGCAGCAGCAGAGCAGCAGTAGCAGCAGCAGCAGCAGCAGCAGCAGTAGCAGCAGCAGCAGCAGCAGCAGTAGCAGCAGCAGTAGCAGCAGCAGCAGTAGCAGCAGCAGTAGCAGCAGCAGTAGCAGCAGCAGCAGCAGCAGTAGCAGCAGCAGTAGCAGCAGCAGTAGCAGCAGCAGTAGCAGCAGCAGTAGTAGAGCAGCAGTAGCAGCAGTAGCAGCAGCAGTAGCAGCAGCAGAGCAGCAGTAGCAGCAGCAGTAGCAGCAGTAGCAGCAGCAGTAGCAGCAGCAGTAGCAGCAGCAGTAGCAGCAGCAGTAGCAGCAGCAGTAGCAGCAGCAGAGCAGCAGCAGCGCAGCAGTAGCAGCAGAGCAGCAGTAGCAGTAGCAGCAGAGCAGCAGTAGCAGCAGAGCAGCAGTAGCAGCAGAGCAGCAGCAGCAGAGCAGCAGCATCTTCTCCGCTGCTTGGAAAAGTTGTTGTTATTAAAATGGCCTGGACTCTGGCCTGGACTCTGGCCTGGACTCTGGCCTGGACTCTCCCTAGCATAAGGGCAACCCAGCTACATGAATCATGTAACCACTCTTAACCATGAGGAACATGCTTGTGAATTTGATACAGTGTCTCTGGCAACCTTTGCTGACTAGGGTTTAGGGTCGGGTTAGGTTTAGTTTAGGGTTGGGTTAGGGTTAGTTAAGGTTAGAGGGGTTAGGGTTAGTTAGGGTTGGGTTAGTTAGGGTTAGTGTAGCCTGATATCGAGAATCTTCAGGGACATCGTGTAGTTTCAGTCCAGATAATATCATATCTCAATACATCATTGTTTTTTGTGCTGTTTTAAAGACAAAGGTGTCACTTCTCTGAATCTTTTTGAACATCCTGACAGCGTCTCCTGTGGTCGGCGTTCGACCCAGTAGCATCTCAGAGTAAAAAGTCTTCCATTTCACTGTTTCTGGCCTAGCTAGGTTTGGTTTGGTTTTTGGCAGAATAATAATTATAATTTATTTTATGTGCTTTTGCTTGTCAAATCCTGAGCTGTTCTCTCCAGATATTTTGGCTCTTGCAAAACTGATGTCATGAATAAAGAATTTTGCCCTGCGTTCACGTGACCATTCTGATCAATTTCATGGGTTATAAACTTTAAATACCCAAAGATTTCAACATTGACAGTGATTATTAGTGATGATGGTCAAATTATGTTTCAAAACATCAAAGTTAACGATGGACAGGATCGTTTTTGGAATAAAGGACCGCAGACTTTTTAATGTGTCTGTCTTTGAATCCTAAAAAATAAAAATATAAAATAATCTCTCTCCATTGAGGACGTGTGTATAATGAGATTAAATCATCCTCAGCTGTTTTACAATGAAATGATTAATATGGACAATAGAGGCAGCAAATATGGCTTTGGGGTTACTGGTGATAATGCAAACACATGAATTTGTACTTTATTGGTCTTTCATAAAATGATGTGATGCAACTGTGACCGTAAATACCGACTCAGCAGGTTGTTGCTTGTAGACTGACTGGCTGAGAGGGTTAGAGGGTGAGAGGGTGAGGGTTGGGGGGTGAGGGGGTTAGGGTTAGGGTTAGCTGAGAGGGTTAGGGTCAGAGGGTGAGAGGGTGAGGGTTGGGGGGTTAGGGGGTTCAGAATCAAAAGAAACACCTGTTTACTCTCGTGTTCAGAGTTGCAGCTTTTTTTGGTGTGACGATGCCAGTTCATGTCAGCCATCCTCCTAAACTGCTCCTATTGTCGTTCCTGCTCCATGGCTGCTCTGGTTGCCTCCCCCCCCCCCGTCTCAGACGGAGCTCTGCATGAGGCCCCCCCAGGATCCTGACGGAAGTCGAATGTTTTCATTGTAAAGTTCGAGATTAGGCAACCAATGCAGGATTTTCATCTTGGTAGCCCCCACCTTTCCTTTCTTACATAAGTAAACCAGGAGGATTAATGAGCATTTAGAGTGTGTGTGTGTGTGTGTGTGTGTGTGTGTGTGTGTGTGTGTGTGTGTGTGTGTGTGTGTGTGTGTGTGTGTGTGTGTGTGTGTGTGTGTGTGTGTGTGTGTGTGTGTGTGTGTGTGTGTGTGTGTGTGTGTGGCGATGCTAAATCATGGTTAGCATGCAACATCTGTGGCAGTGGTTTTAAATAGAGACGTTTTAACATCCTACTGGAAATTTCCAACAGACCTTCTAAAATGATGTGTGTTATCTACTGTGTAATCAACCCCTGAGCTCATGCACGTTTCCCTTATCAGGCTTCATGTGCAGAGTGGAGTGAGTGACGATAGACGTGGACTTTTCTTTTCCATGCAGGAGACCCCCCAGGGAACTTCCTTTATTTTTCTAACCCGGATGAGAAGCTGTTGATAACATGAGTGTGTGGGCGCCAGCAGGGAAGGTGACACGAGCGTCATCTCTGAGGAAGAGGAAGTTAATCAGCCGGGCAGGAGCCAGCAGGACAATGGCTGCACGGCATGAAAACCAAGTGGGCAAACTGGGAATAAACACAGAGAGACGCGTTGAGTCTCTGTTTTTCAGCAGAATTCTACGGCGCCCGTGAGCGCCCGTGAGTGCCCGTGCGCGCCCGTGCGCGTGCTGTATGTGCGCCACATTTAGGTTTATTTGCATTGTTTTTTCTGCAGACACGCACATGTGAGCTTCTAATCGTCACACATTCCAAAGTTGTGTTAACCTTTCTGGTGACGCGTGTCAGCTAATCCCGAAGGTCAGCGAGCTTCTAATGGCCATGAAAATCTGATCTAAATGTCTGATTCAGTTCTCTGTGGAAACCAGTGAGCAAAACACTGAGTGAGTGCAGGCTGCAAATTAGAAGTTTCTCATTCTAACAACTCTATTCTGCTTTTTCAAAGCAAAATACTTTATTATTCAAATGGAGTTCACTTAATTTGGTGTATCATCAGCAATCACTATCTTTAAAGCTAATCATTGTTCTTAGCTTTGGAAGGCTTATTGCCTTAATAGAAAAGGGGGAACTGAACCCTCAAATTGATTAACTCGAGTAGTTGGACATTTTTGTCACAAAGTGCAACCTCAAGGACAGAAATTGACAGATTGGTGTCGAGTTGTCAGACTGTTGAGGTCGGGAAAAGTGGAGTCAGAAGAAGGGACCGTCATCTAGAGATGTCCAGAGGTGCAGACACTGGGGGGGGGCTGTTCTTTCCTGCTGTTATTGTGCTGGCTTCATTAAAAAAGGCTCATGTTGAGACTGTTGTATCAACACTTTGGACAATAAATCGAGTCGCTACAATGTCAGAATCTGAACTCTTGGAGATTAGATACACTTCAAATGGGAAAAGGGACAGTGCTTTGCTCGTTAATGTCATATTTGTGACACTTCCCAATTGGTTCATGTCAATGATGTTTCTTTATTTAGAATGGTTACTCATTGGGTTCCTCCCTTCAACATATTCCCCTTAGCACATATGATTTGTCAACATTAATACATTTACACTGCCATGAATTATCTATTAAATCTAACTACTAACCCTAACTGGAGTTGTAAGTGAACCTTCAGATTTGCCTTAAAAATATAAAGCATTTAATGACCTCAATTTTTTTCTTAATTGAGGCACTCTTGTAAAAAGAGAGAAAAGCTGTACAATAGCTATAAACAAAAGTATCGCTAACAGCTAGAAAAACGATGGTTAAGTTCATTGATGGTAACTTAGATAGCATCTTTGATGATCACAATTTTCTCTTAACAAAAATAGTCTTAATTCTATAAAGTCCAGTGAATAACAGTGTGTTATTCACACAGAAGTGATCGCGAGTGCATGATGAGACTACGTAAACTCCTGCGCCATTTTTAATCATTAAGTTTAGCGGCTGTTTTTTCATCGGAATGTTACAATTCGTAGTCACTTAGAAAATGTGTTGAGCATGAAACGGTGTCAGGACAGGAAGCCCCAGTGTTGCTAAAGCTTTCACACCTGTTCATCAAATGCATCTCGAGTCCAGACTGATGATTGCTAGTGGAACATGTTCCACTCTCAGCTCCACTTAAATTAGACCTCCAAGGAAACTGGAGGACCGTCCTCTTGCAGGTCAGGTCAGACTGTCCCTGAGTAGAGTTCCTGGTATTACAGGAGACGGCACACTTCTGAATTTGGACTGTTTATATTCATTAAAGAAGGCCGGGTGCTGCTGTTCGACCCGTAGACAGAAACCACAGCGAGAGACCTGTCCCCGACTCGGAGGTGCAGGAAATGACCGGCTCGTTCATCAGAGTAAACTGATGCCAGCCTACCCCGGCCCCCGGGCAACTCCAGAGTAAGGAGGAGTCTCGCCCCTCTCAAGGAGCTGGGTTCCAAAGCCGATGCTGCGTGTGGAGGGGAGTCCGACCACCTCCAGCTGGTACCTCTCAAACGCCTCCACCCCCAGTAAGGTGGTGGTTCAAGGAGGGGACGTAGATCATTATGTCATTGTTTCCCCTGTCTGGTCCAGACAATCGGAGCGTGATGCGAAGCACTTTGTGGGCGTTGTGACGGTCACATTGTTTCATCAAACTTGTGGAATCACATTTCACAGAATGTATGTTATAGTAAAAGTCTGTGCTTTAAGTGTTGTTGGGATGATGGAGGAATTGTATTAACAAGTGATAATGTTTTTATTTATATTTCCATTTTGTAGTTTCATGGCAACACATTGTACCCATTCATTTTTCCCAAATGTCCTTTAAGCCTCAACAACCATTGAAATGAATGAGTCATGTGTGCTTTGCAGACTTGCATATCATGACGTCAAATCTTGATACCATGGTCCAAAATACACAGCAGAAAGAACAAAGGGTTGTGTGTGAATGTTCTGTGATGTCATTAAGGCCGGACCACCATTGATACTGGCCTCAACCGTAAATCAGCCCTTTTCTGACTGGGACAGCTTAAGTTTTCATGTGGGCACCCTGTTCAGGCGTGGAGAGTGAGAAACTTTACTGTCAGAAGACTCCGTCAAAAGGTTTGAAGCTTCTGTGAGTCCACACAGGTGGGTAGCAAAGAAAGGTCAGAGATAACCCCAACCCTGACCCTACCTGAGATACGTGTTTTGATTGACAGCTACAAGAAAGTCTAAAAAAGCCCCAAAATACCACATTTACATTTAGCTTGTACTCCTAAATATGGTCCTACAGGGTGATCCACCAATGTCGCGATCCTTATTGGAGCTGCTACAGGTGCTTTGCATGCAGCATTTTTAATCACCCCCCCGTCCCCCCCCACACACACACACACACACACTGATATATTGAGGGGGGGTGAATCAGATCTCCAGGATGAGAATCCCTTAAAACGATTTCAAAAACTCAAAACAAGAACTGAACGTTGGTGATGCAAGGACAGTTTCTGGGGTGGGGGATTCCAATGTCCTCCCACAGCCCAAGAACATTAGGGTCATGTGACTACGTTAGGGTCATGTGACCACCTACGACCAGATAATGTTTCTCATGTTGACAATGGTTCAGAAATAATAATAAAAAAAACCAACAACTTGCATTTCCTGTTACTTTAACACAGCTATATATCTATTTGCATACATATATGTGAGAGAACTATTGTTATATTCATAAACTACCAACTAATACATTGGTGACTAGTTATCAAAACTCAAGTAGAAGGAATTACTGGCATGTAAAATAATAACACTGGAAAAAAGCACAATTTCCTTCACTCAAATCACCACATAAACTTCAAATGATGAAATAAATGGGGCATGAAGGCAGCAGTGGTCCCAGTAGTGATCGGGACACTAGGGGCAGTAGCCCCCCATCCCAAGCTGAGTAGATGCTCCAGCAGATACCAGGAACCGCATCAGCAGGAGGGTCCCCCTGGTCCTGCTCCAGGTTTCTTCCTGTTAAAGGGCAGTTTTTCCTGACTCTGTTGCTTGTTGGGGGCCAGGCCCTGCTGGGGTTCTGGAAAGGGTCTAGAGACAGTTTTGATTGTAACAGATTTGACTTTTTTAATCTATATCCAGAGGCAGTGAGAATAGGAGGGTCACAGACGGGTTGATTTAAACTGACGAGTGCGTCTTAATCAAGAGGCAGGGAAAAGGAACCTGGATCAGTTGATTGTCTGCCACTTGTGTGGATCTTGAAGAAGAAACCTGGTTCCTCACACCCAGTTGGGCTGTTCCAAGGTTCAGTCCAAAAAGAATCTAAAGCAATGGTGAACATGTTTGTCTCAAACACTGTTCCATGATCCAGGACAACCCAGATGTTCTGAGAGGACCTGAGTTTATCTCCAGGGTGGCAGCCAGGAGAGGAGTGCTGAAGGTCCTGCACCTCCTCACCAGCTGAGCTTCTCTTCAACATTTGTTGCGCTATTTAGATGCAATCTTTGCCTTTAATCTCCTATAAAAATGTGAGACTGAATGAAGAAAAGCTGAAAGCTGTGACCTCACACATTTTACTTAGTTGAACTGGCTCCAAACGGCATAGAGCATTTATGCAACGTTTGTTTTAAAATGGAGAATTCAGTGTGAAGATTAAAGAACGGATTTATTATTGTTGCTGTTAATAGTAGTGTTATTACTATTATTATCACTGTTGTCATTATTATTATTATTGCTGTTATTGTTATTATTATTATTATTATTATTATTATTATTATTATTATTATTATTATTATTATTGCTGTTATTGTTATTGCTGTTATTATTATTGCTGTTATTGTCATTATTATTATCGTTATTAGCTGTAATGGTGAAATGTTTTTGGCTAACGTCTCTGGATAATTGAGCGATTGACTTTAATTGCTTTACTCATACATTTCATTATGCAGCCAAGGATGTGTAACATGAGACGTGTCTGTAGCGCCACCTTTCAGCGATGGGAGGGAACTGAGGCCAAAATGATTCTACAAGAATTCTGGAGCAGCAAATCAGTCCAAATGTTCTGGGAGTAAAAATGCAACAAGCAGGTGGAGAGTTCTGGCTGTACTGTGTCCAGGAGAGTTTAGCTTCAAGATTCCTGTTAAAGTGTCATCACACACACTCACACACACACACACACACACTCACACACACTCTGGTATTTACAACACTGCAGGTGCTGCTGGTATCCAAACATGAGTTCTGAACGTTCGAACGTTCTGATACTACGGCGCTTGAAGGCATCTTTTGTTTCGTTCACTTCCTGTGTTTAAGATTGTTCAAAGCTCCAGTTGGACCAGTGATGTCATTAACCAGTAATTATCTGCCAGCTCCATAATTAATGAGCTGTGCTGTGCTTTGCTTGGTTTCTGCGCTGGACCCCAGGTGGTCCTCAGGTTCCGCTCCCGTGGCGGCGTCCTCGCTCTCTGACAGGAAGGCTTCTTTGGTTTCTCTCCGCACGTGTTTCAGGAAGGTCATGATGCTGGAGCCACCGGTGCCCCTCTCCTCTAATACAGCTGGAGCTTTGCTGATGAGCTCCTCCACTCCAGAGGTCTGCTCACGAATTTGCCGCGCCCGGGCAGCAGGAATGGTGATGAACCGACTGACAACGGTGATGTGGTAATTGCGTAAAGCCAGAAGTTTTCTGAGGCAGTTCTGAAAGGCCTGGGTGAGCTCCTCACTGGCCCGTTGCTGGACGAATGTTTTCAGGGGTGTTTGTAGCGAGATGTCCTCGATCAGCTTCCTGTGAGCCGGCGGCATGTAGCTCCGCATGCGGGTTAGAAAGGCGCCTGGAGACGAGCAGGGTCCTCATGAGTGTCAGGATGTAGCAGCGTCACTTGTCGCGTGTCACATGCTGCACGTCACGTGTTACGTGTCAAAGGTCACGTGTCACATGTTACGTGTTACGTGTCACATGTTGCGTGTTACGTATCACATGTTAGTGTCACATGTTGTGTGTTACGTGTCACTTGTCGCGTGTCACATGCTGCACGTTACGTGTCAAATGTTACGTGTCAAATGTCGCGTGTTACATGTCACGTGTTACGTGTCACATGTTGTGTTGCATGTCGCGTGTTATGTGTCAAGTGTTACGTGTCACGTGTCACATGTGTGTTATGTGTCACATGTCGCGTGTTACGTGTCACATGTCGCGTGTCACATGTTACGTGTTGCATGTCGCATGTCACGTGTCACATTCGCGTGTTACGTGTCAAATGTCACGTGTCACATGTTACGTGTCACATGTGTGTTATGTGTCACATGTTGTGTGTTACGTGTCACATGTTACGTGTTGCATGTCGCGTGTCACATGTCACATGTTACGTGTCGCGTGTCACTGGCTCTCACCACTTTTCCCTCCGTGCTCGACTCCCAGAAGTTCATCAAAACAGTGCAGCAGGCTGCTCTGGGCGGCACTTCCTCCCGAATACTCCAGCGGTTCTGGCTGCACGCCTTGGTAGACCAGCCCGCTGGGCATGCTGGGATTGTCCTTCCACCTGTTCATGGCCAAACACCTTCGCTTCAGGAAGACTTCTCATTTTTACCCATTTAGCAAACAAAAAAGATTTTTGTACCCAGACAGGAAGATTCTCATGATGCCATAGAAGACGGCCGGTTTCACGTGCACTAAAAAAAGGAAAACAATAAATATACAGTAGGGGTGTGTGCGTGTGCGTGCGTGCGTGTGTGTGTGTGTGTGTGTGTGTGTAATACGTCACCATGCATTAGCTGCAGAGCATCTTTCATGTCTTGTAAGGACCGGCCGATGGCTTCCAGGGCTCCGGCCACAGCAGCGGCGTTCCCATTCCTAACCCCATTGATTACAGTGGGAATGTTCTGCAACACGAGTCCATTTGTTTAAGCTTTAGACTTTTTAATCAAGAGGTCAAACAGAAAATAGTTTTGAAGGTTGTGTGATAAAAGAAGGTTTAGCAATTGGTGATTATTCAGAAAGTAAAAGGTGGAAAAGACAAAAAAAGAGGCCACATTAATGTTTGGAATGCTAGAAAAAGCTCTGGGGCAGGAATGAAACACCTCCGGTGTTCCCATCGACTCAAAGGCAGAAAAATGCAGAAGCTCTGTCCTAACCCTGCCTACAATATGCTTTTATTATTATTATATATTATTTTGGACGCTCTTCCACAGCTCTTATCTCATCCAGATGATGACACAGATCAGTGGTCTCTGGTTCGAGCTCATGTTGCAGGCTTCTATGGAGCTGCTGCTGAAGAGCTTTTAGAAGAACAACTCGTGTTCTATGTCTTTAATTCTGGCCTAAATAAATAAATGAAGTACAATTAAATGTAGACTAATTTTCTACCTCAGTCTATAGTCAACAATGATCATATTCATAAGTCTATTTTTACCCAGATTCCAGAGGCTGCTGCCAGCTCTACTAACAAAGTAACCAAGAAGAAGCCTTGGGCGCAGTCTCCACCTGGGATACTGACTAGGAGCTCCAGGTTACTGCAAATACAAAGGAGAATTATTGCATTCACTGCAAATGATAAGAAATGAAACTATCAATTTAAATGTAACATGAAAAACACACTTACTCGATGGCAAATGGCCTTTCTCAGGAGGCGGAGGGAGGACGGAGGAACACAACAGGTTTTAGCTCATGTACAGACTCAATGCACGTTGGATCATATATATCATATAGCATAAATAAGTCCAGAGTACCCCAGTGGGTCCTTCTTCCTCCAGTTGGCCAGCACTGTGTCTGCATGGGTGAGGATCGGTGGAAGGCCTAGACGCTGTGAGACCTCCCAGTATGGGATGGCCAGATTTTGTGGCAACATCTTAAATGTCAATATGGAGATATGCTGATGTCATTACACTGAAATGGAGATGCCTCTTCTATTCATGTCAAGACAGGAGACACGGAGTTCCATCAGTGGACAGGAACTCACACTAGTTTTACATTCCGTGGTCATCTTAAAACTGCCCTTCATGGTGGCTGAAGTACCTCAACTGTGTTCTTCTCTCCCTCCTGCCAGATGTAGCCCATGGTCATCACCCCCAGGGCCAGGTGAGCCAGCCGTAATTCCCGGTGCAAATTTAGGAACTGACTGCTGAGCAGCGGCATCTGAAACACACGCACGTTGTTTAACCCTGACCCTGTTTAACCCTGACCCTGTTTAACCCTGACCCTAACCCTGTTTAACGCTAACCCTGTTTAACCCTGTTTAACCCTGACCCTAACCCTGTTTAACGCTAACCCTGTTTAACCCTGTTTAACCCTGACCCTAACCCTGTTTAACGCTAACCCTGTTTAACCCTGTTTAACCCTGACCCTAACCCTGTTTAACGCTAACCCTGTTTAACCCTGTTTAACCCTGACCCTGTTTAACCCTGACCCTAACCCTGTTTAACGCTAACCCTGTTTAACCCTGTTTAACCCTGACCCTAACCCTGTTTAACGCTAACCCTGTTTAACCCTGTTTAACCCTGACCCTGTTTAACCCTGACCCTGACCCTGTTTAACCCTGACCCTGTTTAACCCTGTTTAACCCTGACCCTAACCCTGTTTAACCCTAACCCTGTTTAACCCTGACCCTGTTTAACCCTGACCCTAACCCTGTTTAACGCTAACCCTGTTTAACCCTGTTTAACCCTGACCCTAACCCTGTTTAACGCTAACCCTGTTTAACCCTGTTTAACCCTGACCCTAACCCTGTTTAACGCTAACCCTGTTTAACCCTGTTTAACCCTGACCCTAACCCTGTTTAACGCTAACCCTGTTTAACCCTGTTTAACCCTGACCCTGTTTAACCCTGACCCTAACCCTGTTTAACGCTAACCCTGTTTAACCCTGTTTAACCCTGACCCTGTTTAACCCTGACCCTAACCCTGTTTAACGCTAACCCTGTTTAACCCTGACCCTAACCCTGTTTAACGCTAACCCTGTTAACCCTAACCCTGTTTAACCCTGACCCTGTTTAACCCTGACCCTAACCCTGTTTAACCCTAACCCTGTTTAACCCTGTTTAACCCTGACCCTAACCCTGTTTAACCCTAACCCTGTTTAACCCTGTTTAACCCTGACCCTAACCCTGTTTAACGCTAACCCTGTTTAACCCTGTTTAACCCTGACCCTAACCCTATTTAACCCTAACCCTGTTTAACCCTGACCCTAACCCTGTTTAACGCTAACCCTGTTAACCCTAACCCTGTTTAACCCTGACCCTAACCCTGTTTAACCCTAACCCTGTTAACCCTGACCCTGTTTACCCCTGACCCTGTTTAACCCTAACCCTGTTTAACCCTGTTTAACCCTGTTTAACCCTGACCCTAACCCTATTTAACCCTAACCCTGTTTAACCCTAACCCTAACCCTGTTTAACCCTAACCCTGTTTAACCCTAACCCTGTTAACCCTAACCCTGTTTAACCCTGACCCTAACCCTGTTTAACCCTAACCCTGTTTAACCCTAACCCTGTTTAACCCTGACCCTGTTTAACCCTGACCCTAACCCTGTTTAACCCTAACCCTGTTTAACCCTAACCCTGTTTAACCCTAACCCTGTTTAACCCTGACCCTGACCCTGTTTAACCCTGACCCTGTTTAACCCTGACCCTGTTTAACCCTGACCCTAACCCTGTTTAACCCTAACCCTGTTTAACCCTGACCCTGTTTAACCCTGACCCTAACCCTGTTTAACCCTAACCCTGTTTAACCCTAACCCTAACTTACCTGGTCCACACAGGAGCGGAGCTGGTGAGCCTCCACGAGTTGGGGGACGTGCAGGGCGATATCCATCCATGGCTGGTAGTAGGGCGGAAGCTCTTGCTTTCAAAGGAAATCCAAGAGAATAAGAAGAAATAAATATCTGGTAGATTTAACTTTTGTCATGTCAGTTAAGATAAATTGGACTTGGCACATGCTCAGACAAAAGAAAAAGGTGGACTAACATGTTTAACTTGCTGTTGGGTTAAAGTCCCTCAGATAAAGTAAATAAGATTAATGCCAAATCCCCCCCCCCCCCCATTGTGTTTCAGTCAATAGCACGAGCTCCAAGTTCTGTCAAATTTTGAGTTTTATTACTTGGAACTATTCAGAACTTTCAAACACACGTTGGTTTTGTGAGGCAGCTGTTAAACTTTATATTGTCGTGCATCAACACACGGAGGCAGCAGGCCCAGAAGGTTAGCCAGGACAGGTGTCCTCGGTCTTGGTGCACGCTCCCCTCCTACCTGAAGACCTCCACAATAGTGGAGCAGACCTGTGGCGCTGACGCCTGGAACCGTGTACTGTCTCCAAAGACGGGTCCTAACACATAAAACGGGCCTGCCACCCACCCTGGATCTCTGAGTGGGAACAGACGACACCACCTGAACCGTGGCAGGTCCATCAGAACGCACGCCACTGGGTTCATAGAGTTCTCATCCCGAAGCATCAGCAGACTCAACTCTGACCTGAAGCAAACCTGTCAGCATGAATCGATAACGTTGATACCTCGTGCACTTCTGCACTTTATCTCTTGCACGACTGACATTTAACTCCTAATGCAGTGGATGGTACAATATACGCTGCAGTTAGCCTAACCCTAACCCTGACCCAATATACGCTGCAGTTAGCCTAACCCAACCCTGACCCAATATACGCTGCAGTTAGCCTAACCCAACCCTGACCCAATATACGCTGCAGTTAGCCTAACCCTAACCCAACCCTGACCCAATATACGCTGCAGTTAGCCTAACCCTAACCCAACCCTGACCCAATATAAGCTGCAGTTAGCCTAACCCTAACCCTGACCCAATATAAGCTGCAGTTACCCTAACCCAACCCAACCCTAACCCTAACCCTAACCCAACAACCCTAACCCTAACCCAACCCTAACCCTAACCCTAACCCTAACCCAACAACCCTAACCCTAACCCAACCCTAACCCTAATGCTAACCCTAACCCTAACCCTAACCCAACCCTAACCCTAACCCAACCCTAACCCAACCCTAACCCTATACGCTGCAGTTAGCTCAGCCAGTTAGATGATGGGATGTATCTATTTTATTGACGAGTTATTATTCTGCTCTATTTTATTTCATCTTCAAGACTTTAGTAAGCAAACGCACTGATTTTTCTTACTATTGTACGATGATGTAAATCCCTAATCTACTGTAAAGCATTTGACTTTGATCATGTTTTTATCTGTTCAGTTTTTGTATTAGATCGCTGCCACACGTTGGGAACTTATAATTATTTAATATTTCCACTTACCAGCGGATCTGAGAGGACAAAGCCCAGCTCCTGGGAGACGCAGTAGGAGTGCAGAGAGAAGGGAGCGCTCCAGTCTGGGGCCGCCATAGATCACCAGCACCGCTGCTGCTGCTGTCTGGGCTCCAGCCCGTCCGTGTGGACTCTGGACTTCACGTTAACCTTCTTATCAGCAGTGATTACACTTGCTTTGATCATATACACATCCTACTTCTGCTGTTGCTCAATGTAACTCCAGCCATCGGTTATCATTTAAACCATGTCATTTCCTGTTTCTCCCTGCAGGTCGTCTTTCTTTAAATGATGTGGAACCGTTTGCAGTGGGTTAGGGGTGGGTTAGGGTTAGCTTAGGGTTAGCTTAGGGTTAGCTTTACACAATATGAGGCCCATGTGCAGCAGAAGCTGGTGACCTCTGTCCCAGTGTGCACGGAAGGGAACACTCAAAAAAGTTAAAGACTAATTTAGTTGAGAAACAGCAGTATTGACAGTTTAGGTCGATAGTCACAACACGATCATCCCACGTTTGTGGACGTTATGTGATCACTAGATTCAAGAAGGGATCTCTTTGTGCAGACTAACCAAGTATTGCTGAGACATTCACAGACATCTAGCAGCAAAAGACTAACTAAAGAAAAAACAATGACCTTGTGATGGACATGTAACCTGTCTGGTTACACGCAATAAGCCAGTAACTTTTATAAATGAACAGAAATAAAGGAACGTCCACCTGGTGGTAGTTCTGCTCCGTGGTTTAACAGACTAGCAAAGAGCCGTGACCCTGGTGAGGGACTTGTCTCAGCTCACAGTGGAATATTTCAGGAGAAGTTAGCTTTATTTTCTTCATCAGTGGCAGGAAGAGGAGGATCAAGAAGACTGTGAGCCCCACCTGCTGGAACTGAGGGAATATTGCAGCTAGGATGCAAAAAGATGACGTGGTATTATGAAACTTCCCAACAACTAACCTCACGATTAGTTAAATTGGTTAACATAATAATTAGTTCTGTAAAGTTGACAGGTGCTAATTTAGAACCAAAGCCATGCAAAGATCCATTATTCTAGTGTGGTTCTGCCTTGGCGGGCCCCTGATCCAGCCGTCTTTGAGCCTCGTGGTCCCAGAACAACCTTACAGAAAATGTTCGGCCTTCTTTAAGATCTGAAAAAGCATTTTGGAGCAACAAAGCGAGAGTTGGCTGAGAAATCAAGCGTCAACAGAGAACTTTCTATATAAATGATATATAATTAATAAACCATCAGTCAGGGAATATGACCTATTTAACTGCTCCATTAGTTCTTCGGGGTGGGGGTAGAAGTCATCATGAGAACACCTCAGTCCAGTTTCTCAAATGCTTGAGCTCCAGGACTTCGTGCAACTTCACTCAGCAATTTTCACGTGCAAATCAAGAAACAACAAATGAAGGAGGAACAGTGACAGAAGGTTCTGTACGTCCATCGCTGACGTAAAGTTCTGAGAGTCTAGATCCAATCAGGTCTAACCCTACAGGTATACGCAGTTCACCCTTCACCAGCCATGTGTTTGCTGCCATTAGCCTCATGCCATGAGCCATTAGCCTCATGCCATTAGCCATTAGCCTCATGCCATTAGCCATTAGCCTCATGACGATGACTCTCAGAAACAGAGGGGTCCCTCAAGCGTGGCTCTACTTCAGGTAGCTTCTTCTTCACTAAAATGGTTTTTAAAGTTTTTGCTAACCACGCAGAAAGGACACAGGCGTAACACCAGAGAAGTTTTCACTGCTTCTTACTCCTTTCGAACATGTAATTCATGCAAAAATGAACGTGGAACCACCTTTTATTTTTTTGAACTTGTCTATCTCTCAATATTATTTCATCGTCTTTATTTTCAATAACAAGTTTAAAATAAACTGTCAAATAAACTGTCATTGCCTTAATCGGTCCTATTTCATTTATTTGAAATCTGTATGATATGGCCATATTTAATCCAGTAATTAATGTACTTTCTGAACATTTTCAGTTGAGCTCCTATTTGAATCTACGGAGGCTATGAACACATGAACACATGAACACATGAATGCACGACACAAACACAAATGTCCCGCCTCTCTGGGCCGCTCAGGGGCGCTGAATGAGATTAGTTGAGTGTTTTGTAATGATTTTTCTCCTCCTCCTGTCGGCGCGCCTGCCTATTATTAGCTGGAGGCCTCCCAGTAATCGGAGGAGGTTCCATGACTGGCGGAGCTGCAGCTCCTTAGCTCCTTAGCCCTGTAGCTCTGCAGCCCTGTAGCCCTGCAGCTCTGTAGCTCTGTAGCTCCGCAGCTCCGCAGCGGTGCGACGCCAGTTTCCGGACCGAACCATCGGACTAATTGCACCGATCCAGCGAAGCATCTGCTGTTTCTGAGCCTCGTTCACCTTCTCCTAAAAGATGAAGTTCAACGCGCGCTCCCGCCAGGCGCCCGCAGCATCCGATGGAGTCCCGTGTGTCGTTGTCTCGCTCGTCGACCAGCCCCGTGCACCTCTTCCTTCTGTTGCGGTAAGACGACACTCACCCGCACGCACCGTTCTTTCATCAGAGGCTGTGAGCAGGTGCCGCGGTTGCTGTGAGCGGGGAGGCTGAGAAACAGGCTCGAGAGTCGGTTACATAAGGCGCAACGCACCGGTGCTGGAGGACTCTCCGGTCCTGGTAGGGAATGGGGGCATCTTTTTCTGTCATATAGCGTCTGTGGCGGTATTTATTTATGCATTCGCCACACCACTGCAGCTTTGTGACCACGTAAAGAAATGAATTAATCTGGCGGTTGCGCAGTGTGGACCGTGACCAGGAAGGACGTAACGAGCGATCCGAGAGGCGCTGTATGTGTCGTGCAGGCCCGCTCTTCTAAGGTCATGCCGTTCTGAAGGCCTGGGACCAGGCCTGGGACCAGGGCTGGGACCAGGGCTGGGACCAGGGCTGAGGCTGCAGGGCCCGGGGCTGAGGCTGCAGGGACCAGGCCTGGGACCAGGGCTGGGACCAGGGCCGAGGCTGCAGGGACCAGGGCCGAGGCCGAGGCTGCAGGGACCGGGGCCGAGGCTGCAGGGACCAGGCCTGGGACCAGGGCCGAGGCTGCAGGGACCAGGCCTGGGACCAGGGCTGGGACCAGGGCCGAGGCTGCAGGAACCAGGGCCGAGGCTGCAGGGACCGGGGCTGAGGCTGCAGGAACCAGGCCTGGGACCAGGGCCGAGGCTGCAGGGACCAGGCCTGGGACCAGGGCCGAGGCTGCAGGGACCGGGGCCGAGGCTGCAGGGACCGGGGCTGAGGCTGCAGGAACCAGGCCTGGGACCAGGGCCGACGCTGCAGGGACCAGGCCTGGGACCAGGGCCGAGGCTGCAGGGACCAGGGCTGAGGCTGCAGGGACCGAGGCCGAGGCTGCAGGGACCAGGGCTGAGGCTGCAGGGACCGGGGCCGGGGCTGCAGGGCCGGGGCTGCAGGGACCAGGGCCGAGGCTGCAGGGACCAGGGCCGGGGCTGCAGGGCCGGGGCTGCAGGGACCAGGGCCGAGGCTGCAGGGCCGGGGCTGCAGGGACCAGGGCCGGGGCTAACCCTAACCCTGACCCTGACCCTCTAACCCTGGCCCTGACCCTAACCCTGACCCTCTAACCCTGGCCCTGACCCTCTAACCCTGGCCCTGACCCTAACCCTGACCCTCTAACCCTGGCCCTGACCCTCTAACCCTGGCCCTGCCCCTGACCCTCTAACCCTGGCCCTGACCCTAACCCTGACCCTCTAACCCTGACCCTGACCCTCTAACCCTGACCCTGACCCTCTAACCCTGACCCTGACCCTAACCCTGACCCTGACCCTGACCCTCTAACCCTGACCCTAACCCTGACCCTCTAACCCTGACCCTGACCCTCTAACCCTGACCCTGACTCTAATCCTAACCCTCTAACTCTGACCCTCTAACCCTGACCCTGACCCTCTAACCCTAACCCTAACCCTAACCCTAACCCTGACCCTAACCCTAACCCTAACCCTGACCCTGACCCTCTAACCCTGACCCTAACCCTAACCCTAACCCTGACCCTGACCCTGACCCTCTAACCCTGACCCTGACCCTGACCCTTTTCTGCTGTTTTATATTTTACCAGGACCCATTTGACAGACTCTGATATGGACTATGAGAGGCCAAACGTGGAAACTATCAAGTGTGTGGTGGTTGGAGACAACGCGGTTGGGAAGACCCGGCTGATCTGTGCGCGGGCCTGCAACGCCACGCTGACGCAGTACCAGCTGCTGGCTACTCACGTACCCACGGTCTGGGCCATCGACCAGTACCGAGTGTGCCAGGAGGTGAGTATGTTCAAGTCTGCCATTGGTGTTTTCAATGTGAAGATTTTGATTACTCAAATATAATGTAGTATAATATAATGTAGTATAATATAATGTAGTATAATATAATGTAGTATAATATAATGTAGTATAATATAATGTAATGTAATATAATGTAATGTAATATAATGTAGTATAAAAACCTAATCCATTCGTCAGGTTCTGGAGCGTTCCAGGGATGTGGTGGATGATGTGAGTGTCTCCCTCCGTCTGTGGGATACATTTGGAGACCATCACAAGGATCGCCGTTTCGCATACGGCAGGTGAGATGCTAAAAAGGTTGCCCCCCCACCCCCCCAGGATTGGTTTGTGTGCTGCATTAGTTGAGAGAATGTTTCTTACTTCATTCTATCAGGTCTGATGTTGTGGTTCTGTGCTTCTCAATCGCCAACCCCAACTCTCTCTATCACGTGAAGACCATGTGGTACCCTGAGATTAAGCACTTCTGCCCACGGGCTCCTGTCATCCTGGTGGGCTGTCAGCTGGACCTGCGCTATGCCGACCTGGAGGCAGTGAACAGAGCCCGGAGGCCTTTAGCACGGTACTGAAACCACATCACCTCCCCAATCATTTCCTCTGTCTTGCTGTGATGCTCCATGATATAGATGCGCTCTATATCATGGAGCCTTGAACTTTGATGTTTGACTAAAAGGCCCTCGGACGGCTGAATACTGGTACAAGCAGCACCTTGAGAATCAGGGCTAGAACACATGACCGGCACAGTGGCCATCAGGTCCGCCCTCTCCCTGGCACCCTAACCAGCAGCAACTAGTTAGGGTGCCTCCACCCTAACGAGGACCAACACCACTCAAGGTGCCGGACCAAGTGAGGCGTCGGGCCTTGCAGGAATCTTTCTGGACATTGTGGAACCCTTTCCAGCAGCTTGCTCCAGCCTCCACACGCCTTAAAGCCTCTGAAGATCAGCGTGACGCTTCCCACCCGGATCACACGTACAGGCGTGACACTTCCCACCTGGATCACGCGTACAGGCGTGACGCTTCCCACCTGGATCACACGTACAGGCGTGTGTGGCGTGACGCTTCCCACCTGGATCACACGTACAGGCGTGTGTGTGGCGTGACGCTTCCCACCTGGATCACACGTACAGGTGTGTGTGTGGCGTGACGCTTCCCACCTGGATCACACGTACAGGCGTGTGTGGCGTGACGCTTCCCACCTGGATCACACGTACAGGTGTGTGTGTGGCGTGACGCTTCCCACCTGGATCACGCGTACAGGCGTGTGTGGCGTGACGCTTCCCACCTGGATCACACGTACAGGCGTGACACTTCCCACCTGGATCACACGTACAGGCGTGTGTGGCGTGACGCTTCCCACCTGGATCACGCGTACAGGCGTGTGTGGCGTGACGCTTCCCACCTGGATCACACGTACAGGCGTGACACTTCCCACCTGGATCACACGTACAGGCGTGTGTGTGGCGTGACGCTTCCCACCTGGATCACACGTACAGGCGTGTGTGGCGTGACGCTTCCCACCTGGATCACACGTACAGGCGTGTGTGTGGCGTGACGCTTCCCACCTGGATCACACGTACAGGCGTGTGTGGCGTGACGCTTCCCACCTGGATCACACGTACAGGTGTGTGTGTGGCGTGATGCTTCCCACCTGGATCACACGTACAGGCGTGTGTGGCGTGACGCTTCCCACCTGGATCACGCGTACAGGCGTGTGTGTGGCGTGACGCTTCCCACCTGGATCACACGTACAGGCGTGTGTGTGGCGTGACGCTTCCCACCTGGATCACACGTACAGGCGTGTGTGTGGCGTGACGCTTCCCACCTGGATCACACGTACAGGCGTGTGTGTGGCGTGATGCTTCCCACCTGGATCACACGTACAGGCGTGTGTGTGGCGTGACGCTTCCCACCTGGATCACACGTACAGGCGTGTGTGTGGCGTGACGCTTCCCACCTGGATCACACGTACAGGCGTGTGTGGCGTGACGCTTCCCACCTGGATCACACGTACAGGCGTGTGTGTGGCGTGACGCTTCCCACCTGGATCACACGTACAGGTGTGTGTGTGGCGTGACGCTTCCCACCTGGATCACACGTACAGGTGTGTGTGTGGCGTGACGCTTCCCACCTGGATCACACGTACAGGTGTGTGTGTGGCGTGACGCTTCCCACCTGGATCACGCGTACAGGCGTGTGTGGCGTGACGCTTCCCACCTGGATCACACGTACAGGCGTGACACTTCCCACCTGGATCACACGTACAGGCGTGTGTGGCGTGACGCTTCCCACCTGGATCACGCGTACAGGCGTGTGTGGCGTGACGCTTCCCACCTGGATCACACGTACAGGCGTGACACTTCCCACCTGGATCACACGTACAGGCGTGTGTGTGGCGTGACGCTTCCCACCTGGATCACACGTACAGGCGTGTGTGGCGTGATGCTTCCCACCTGGATCACACGTACAGGCGTGTGTGGCGTGACGCTTCCCACCTGGATCACACGTACAGGCGTGTGTGGCGTGACGCTTCCCACCTGGATCACACGTACAGGCGTGTGTGGCGTGACGCTTCCCACCCGGATCACACGTACAGGTGTGTGTGTGGCGTGACGCTTCCCACCTGGATCACGCGTACAGGCGTGTGTGTGGCGTGACGCTTCCCACCTGGATCACACGTACAGGTGTGTGTGTGGCGTGATGCTTCCCACCTGGATCACACGTACAGGCGTGTGTGGCGTGACGCTTCCCACCTGGATCACACGTACAGGCGTGTGTGGCGTGACGCTTCCCACCTGGATCACACGTACAGGCGTGTGTGGCGTGACGCTTCCCACCCGGATCACACGTACAGGTGTGTGTGTGGCGTGACGCTTCCCACCTGGATCACGCGTACAGGCGTGTGTGTGGCGTGACGCTTCCCACCTGGATCACACGTACAGGCGTGTGTGTGGCGTGACGCTTCCCACCTGGATCACACGTACAGGCGTGTGTGTGGCGTGACGCTTCCCACCTGGATCACACGTACAGGCGTGTGTGTGGCGTGATGCTTCCCACCTGGATCACACGTACAGGCGTGTGTGTGGCGTGACGCTTCCCACCTGGATCACACGTACAGGCGTGTGTGTGGCGTGACGCTTCCCACCTGGATCACACGTACAGGCGTGTGTGGCGTGACGCTTCCCACCTGGATCACACGTACAGGCGTGTGTGTGGCGTGACACTTCCCACCCGGATCACACGTACAGGCGTGTGTGGCGTGACGCTTCCCACCTGGATCACACGTACAGGTGTGTGTGTGGCGTGACGCTTCCCACCTGGATCACACGTACAGGCGTGTGTGGCGTGACGCTTCCCACCTGGATCACACGTACAGGCGTGTGTGTGGCGTGACGCTTCCCACCTGGATCACACGTACAGGCGTGTGTGGCGTGACGCTTCCCACCTGGATCACACGTGTGTTTGCATCCTCGTTGGCCTCACTTCAGGGTTACACGTCAGCTCTGTAATGACCTTCCATCATATTATCCTGTTACATGGATCAGGGCCTCCTCATCAGGCTGAGAATAGGACTCTGTCCATTGTCCACACTGGTCCCAAACCCAGTTCCAGGGTAGCTTGTGTTTCCCTCTCTTCACCGTCGGTACCAGCTGCTCTACGAACCCGACCACTACGGACCGTCTGTGGCCACAAACCTGGAAACAGGAGGCACCAGACTGAGAGACAGCTTCTTTCCTACAACTGTGAACTCCATCTCTGCTCTGCACACACACACACACACACACACACTTATCTGTCCATGATGTGTCCTTTATATTCTTTCATATTTGATAAGGTTTCTATTTAAAAGCTGCCTCATAAATTATTGTGTGCATGCATCATGACAGACGCATGCATAAAGAATCTAGATTACTTTCTTAACTCGGATGTTCTGATGTTTCCAGACCCATTAAATCCAACGAGATCCTTCCTCCCGAGCGAGGTCGGGAAGTGGCCAAAGAACTGGGAGTGCCGTATTATGAAACCAGTGTTGTTGCTCAGTTTGGAGTCAAGGACGTCTTTGATAACGCCATTCGAGCGGCGCTCATTTCACGCCGCCACCTGCAGTTCTGGAAGTCTCACCTGAGGAACGTGCAGCGCCCTCTGCTCCAGGCACCCTTCCTGCCCCCGAAACCGCCCCCACCTCTGATCACTGTGCCTCCTCCACCAACGACCACTGAGGAACACCCGGTTGGGCTCCTGGAGGACCCGCACTGTGCCGACGTCATCCTGGTGCTACAGGAGCGACAGAAAATCTTTGCACACAAGATTTATTTGGCAACTTCCTCCTCAAAGTTCTACGATCTCTTTATTTTGGACGTGCAGAACGCGGAGAGCGAGTGGCCCGCTCGGGCTCCTCTCTCTGGCCGTGAGCTGCTGATGCGTGCTGCCAGTTTTGATGTTTGTGAGAGCAATGATGATGGAGACAGGGCCAACCTGAGAGCTTGCACTAGCGATGGCACCTTGAAGGACTCTGAGGGCAGTCGGCGTGGGAGAATGCTCTCCTCATGGAGTCGAGCGTTTGTCAGCATCCAGGAAGAATTGGTAGAAGACCCCGTGACGTACGGCCCCCGACCCATGACTGTCGTCCACATGGACCCGTCCATGCAGCTCGGCCCGTTCCGAGCCGTCCTGCGCTATTTATACACAGGTCAGCTTGATGAGAATGAGAAAGAGCTCATGCATATTGCACATATTGCTGAGCTTCTGGAGGTGTTTGATCTGCGGATGATGGTGGCAAACATCCTGAACAATGAAGCCTTCATGAATCAAGAAATCACCAAAGCCTTCCATGTACGGCGGACCAACAGAGTCAAGGAGTGCTTGGCCAAAGGGACCTTTTCCGGTGTGTTGTGTGCTCTCTGAATGACGTGTCTGGGTGCAGCCGAGTATTCACCCTGTCTCTCGTCTGGATTGCAGATGTTGTTTTTAAGCTAGATGACGGTACGATCATGGCCCACAAGCCTTTGCTCATCTCTAGCTGTGACTGGATGGCAGCTATGTTTGGTGGGCCCTTTGTGGAGAGCTGCACCAAAGAGGTAAAGTGACCACATCGGCCCCTAAATCGGCCCCCCCTAAATCAGTCCCCTCTAAATCGGCCCCTTATTGAGTCCGCCCCCCTAAATCGGCCCCCCCTAAATCAGCCCCTTATTGAGTCCGCCCCCCTAAATCAGCCCCTTATTGAGTCCGCCCCCCCTAAATCAGCCCCTTATTGAGTCCGCCCCCCTAAATCAGCCCCCCCCTAAATCAGCCCCTTATTGAGTCCGCCCCCCTAAATCAGCCCCCCCTAAATCAGCCCCTTATTGAGTCCACCCCCCCTAAATCAGCCCCCCCTAAATCAGCCCCTTATTGAGTCCACCCCCCCTAAATCAGCCCCCCCTAAATCAGCCCCTTATTGAGTCCGCCCCCCTAAATCAGCCCCCCCTAAATCAGCCCCTTATTGAGTCCGCCCCCCTAAATCAGCCCCCCCTAAATCAGCCCCTTATTGAGTCCGCCCCCCTAAATCAGCCCCCCCAAATCAGCCCCTTATTGAGTCCGCCCCCCTAAATCAGCCCCCCCTAAATCAGCCCCCCCTAAATCAGGGACCCGCTGGGCTGCCAGGCCACATCGTTAGGGGGGGTTGATCATTACACTGTATTCAGAGGAATCCTCCTCCAGAGGAGACGTGCACTCTCACACGTGCACCGTGTTCAAAGTATAATGAAATTAACGGCTTGCCCCCCCCCCCCCCCCCCCCCGTGCTACAATTATCCTGAACTGTCCCAGAATCACTCACTCAGTCGAGTTGCTGAGAAACTGATAGAGCAAAAATAGGCAAAACAAAATGATTAACTGTAAACGACAAAAATGAATTAGAAAAACAGCAAAATCCATTTCCAGAGTCTGTGCTTGTTGTGCTTGTTGTTGTGCTTGTTGTTGTGCTTGTTGTTGTGCTTGTTGTTGTGCTTGTTGTGCTTGTTGTTGTGCTTGTTGTGCTTGTTGTTGTGCTTGTTGTTGTGCTTGTTGTGCTTGTTGTTGTGCTTGTTGTTGTGCTTGTTGTGCTTGTTGTTGTGCTTGTTGTTGTGCTTGTTGTTGTGCTTGTTGTTGTGCTTGTTGTTGTGCTTGTTGTGCTTGTTGTTGTGCTTGTTGTGCTTGTTGTTGTGCTTGTTGTTGAGCTTGTTGTTGTGCTTGTTGTGCTTGTTGTTGTGCTTGTTGTTGAGCTTGTTGTTGTGCTTGTTGTTGTGCTTGTTGTTGTGCTTGTTTTTCTTCGACGTGTTGTCACATTTAAATCTGGCGATGGTTTGACTCTAAGACGAGGTTTCTGTGTTTAGGTGCTGTTCCCCAACACGTCCCGCAGCTCCATGAGGGCCGTGCTGGAGTATCTCTACACCGGCCGCTTCTGTTCTCGACCCGACCTGGATGCGATGGAGCTCATCGTTCTTGCCAACCGGCTTTGCCTCCCCCACCTGGTTGCTCTGACAGGTAGAAACATTCGCTGTGTTTATGGACCTGCAAATGTCAGGATTGTGAGCTGTGGCAGGGGGAGGGTCAGAGCCTCCGTGTGTCTTCCAGAGCTTTACACGGTGACAGTGTTGACCGAAGCAGCTATGATGGGGACCGACATCGATGGAGATGTGCTGCTGTACCTGGATATGGCCCAGGTAGCGTGACCTGCCGGCCGCTCCTTAGGCTTAGGCTTAGGGTTAGGGTTAGGGTTAGGCTCAGGGTTAGGGTTAGAGGGTTAGGGTTAGGCTTAGGGTTAGTGGGTTAGGCTTAGGGTTAGGCTTAGGCTTAGGGTTAGGCTTAGGCTTAGGGTTAGGGTTAGAGGGTTAGGGTTAGGTTTAGTGGGTTAGGGTTAGGCTTAGGGTTAGGGTTAGGCTTAGGGTTAGGGTTAGAGGGTTAGGGTTAGGCTTAGGGTTAGGGTTAGTGGGTTAGGGTTAGTGGGTTAGGGTTAGTGGGTTAGGGTTAGGGTTAGGGTTAGAGGGTTAGGGTTAGGCTTAGGGTTAGGGTTAGGCTTAGGGTTAGGGTTAGGGTTAGGGTTAGAGGGTTAGGGTTAGAGGGTTAGGGTTAGGCTTAGGGTTAGGGTTAGAGGGTTAGGGTTAGAGTTAGGCTTAGGGTTAGTGGGTTAGGGTTAGGCTTAGGGTTAGGCTTAGGGTTAGGGTTAGTGGGTTAGGGTTAGGTTTAGGCTTAGGGTTAGGCTTAGGGTTAGTGGGTTAGGGTTAGGGTTAGTGGGTTAGGGTTAGGGTTAGGCTTAGGGTTAGGCTTAGGGTTAGTGGGTTAGGGTTAGGCTTAGGGTTAGGGTTAGGGTTAGGCTTAGGGTTAGTGGGTTAGGGTTAGGCTTAGGGTTAGTGGGTTAGGGTTAGTGGGTTAGGGTTAGGCTTAGGGTTAGGTTTAGGCTTAGGGTTAGGCTTAGGGTTAGTGGGTTAGGGTTAGGTTTAGGCTTAGGGTTAGGCTTAGGGTTAGTGGGTTAGGGTTAGGTTTAGGCTTAGGGTTAGGCTTAGGGTTAGTGGGTTAGGGTTAGGGTTAGGCTTAGGGTTAGAGCTAGGGTTAGGCTTAGGGTTAGTGGGTTAGGGTTAGGCTTAGGGTTAGGTTTAGGCTTAGGGTTAGGCTTAGGGTTAGTGGGTTAGGGTTAGGTTTAGGCTTAGGGTTAGGCTTAGGGTTAGTGGGTTAGGGTTAGGCTTAGGGTTAGAGCTAGGGTTAGGCTTAGGGTTAGGGTTAAGGTTAGGGTTAGGCTTAGGGTTAGTGGGTTAGGGTTAGTGGGTTAGGTTTAGGGTTAGGTTTAGGGTTAGGCTTAGGGTTAGTGGGTTAGGGTTAGGCTTAGAGTTAGGGTTAGGCTTAGGGTTAGGCTTAGGGTTAGGGTTAGTGTTAGGCTTAGGGTTAGGCTTAGGGTTAGTGGGTTAGGGTTAGGTTTAGGCTTAGGGTTAGGGTTAGGCTTAGGGTTAGGGTTAGGGTTAGAGGGTTAGGCTTAGGGTTAGGCTTAGGGTTAGGGTTAGGCTTAGGGTTAGGGTTAGGATTAGGTTTAGGGTTAGGGTTAGGCTTAGGGTTAGGGTTAAGGTTAGGGTTAGGGTTAGGCTTAGGGTTAGGGTTAGTGGGTTAGGGTTAGGCTTAGGGTTAGGGTTAAGGTTAGGGTTAGGGTTAGGCTTAGGGTTAGCAACAACTCCTTAATCTCTTATATAACACTTTGGTGAAGTGGATTGGTTGAGTTGTTACAGAGGAAATAACCATAACCAATAATGAGGCTCACACACAGACACACACACACACCTAAACACAAGAGAAGACACGGAGAGAGAAGGAGCCTCAGCAGTGACTCAAATTGCCAAGAGCTGCATTAAGGTTTCAGTGGAGCAGATTAAATAGGTTATGACCTTTTGAACTTAAGTGAACTCAGTGACCAGGTTACTTATGGGTTTCTTATTTCTGACTTGGTTTCCAGTTCCATGGTGCCCAACAGCTGACTGGATGGTGTCTTCATCACATTTGCACCAATTACAACAGTATCTGCCGCAAATTTCCCCGAGACATGAAGGCCAAGTCTGCAGGTAACGCCGGTCTTATGCTATACACACTGTAATGTACACACTGTAATATACACACTGTAATGTACACACTGTAATGTACACACTGTAATGTACACACTGTAATATACACACTGTAATGTACACACTGTAATATACACACTGTAATGTACACACTGTAATGTACACACTGTAATATACACACTGTAATGTACACACTGTAATGTACACACTGTAATATACACACTGTAATGTACACACTGTAATGTACACACTGTAATGTACACACTGTAATATGCAGTGTGTATGTGTGTATATATATATATATGGAACATGACGTGCATTGTCAGCCCAGCCAGTGTCCCCGTAGGAATGTACGGATCCGTTAAAGACTGCTCTCCTTATGGGTTTATGTTACAGAATCTCATGTAAATGAATGAACGCGCCAATGAAAAACGTGACACAATATATGTGCGACTGTAGCGATCGCAGCACCTTAAACAGAGTATTCTGATGCAGACAACCAAGAGTACTTTGAGAAGCATCGCTGGCCACCTGTGTGGTACCTGAAGGAGGACGACCACTACCAACGAGCACGCAGAGAGCGCGACAAGGAGGACTACCTGTACCAGCGCCGGCAATGCAAGCGCAAGTGGCTCTTCTGGAACCTTCCTTCCTCCCCGAGTTCACACTCGCCCTCCTCCGGCTCCTCTGCTGTCATCTAACTGAGAGTGCTGGAACCGGGACACCAAAGTGTGAGTAAAAGACCCCGTAGAAGTGAAACTGCAGCGCGGCTCAGCTAGCGAGGCGTGCGCACGCTTCTGCACGTCGGCTCAGCGTTCCAGCTCCTCGCCGTTCTCGCTTCCAGTTGTCTGAGCCTGGAGCCTCAGTCACATGACCCTTGCTGAACAAAGGCACAGCTGACTGTAGTCGTGCATTTAGAAATGGGACTCTGCTGGAAAAGAAGGTTCCGATTACGTTCAACAGTTAACCTGAACTGACCAGTGCTGCTAACCAGCTGCAACAACCAGCAACAAACCCAGATCTTCTCCGTCTCAGAGGTCCAACACTTTGCCCTGAAGTGTTTGTGCAATCTACCAAAATACAGCAGCATCTCCGGAGTGAATACTCTGCCAAGACGCGTGGAAACCGTGTGATCTTGAACGCATTCATGGAATCATCAACATTTTATTATTAACAGTTAAGCTTTTTCCTCCATCTGGTTCTGAATGTTTGTGTTCGGGTCAGCGAGTCTGGACACCTGCTGCCTCACGTATCGTTTGATTCCTGGCTTCTTTTAACAAAAGGGCTTTAAGTTTACATGTACGTTCGGTGACCTGACGCACACACACACGCACACACACACGCACACACACACGCACGCACACACACACGCGCACACACACACACACACACACACACACACACACACACGCGCGCGAGAGCCCAAATCAGAGAAAATGGCATTTTTCCAAAGTACCAGCAAAAACAAAGCAGGTTAGCAGTGTTTGCTGTTCTATCCTTAATTTTTCTTTGCTTTTATATCAAACAATTCTAGAAGAACATCAGGATGCATCCGATGACCAACGGCCGCATGTCTTGAGCTAAACGTACCACATATGTTGTGCATCACAGGGACATCGAGGATTCTACTGGGTTAGCTAATGCAAGCGCATCCAGATTTCAGTGTGTTGGAGTTTCCTTCACGCCTGAGTCACTCTCTGCTTTTTGTTGGATTGTTGTTTTTTTAATCCCATGAGCTCCTCCTGGACTCGTTTCAAGAGACGCAAGAAGCTCCAACAGCAGCATTGTCACTAAAGACGGCACGACGGCGTGTCCTGCTGCAGCTGGAAATAGTGGTAGGACTTTGTTGCACATCTGTGTTAGAATATGTGTTTCAGGACTGTCATGTGTTGCTCTGCCTGATTGTAAGATGAATTGTTGGAGCTGGTGCTCAGTGAAGAGGAGCATTGTAACAGAAGTCAGATAGACTGCAGTCACCTGCATGGATGTACGACGCCTTACTGAATGTTAACAGTGCAAGCAGTGCTAGAGCTACAGTATTGCTGCGTAATACCGATGCTAAATATACAACTCTCATCAGACTCATCACAGTTGCATTTAGTTGGAGTTAATTGTTCTAAATTCCAATTATAAAGTGCTAAAAACTGTATGTTTCATGGTTTTCTGCATTATTTAATTCCTAAAATATGACCATATTATCATCTTAAGTCAAGCTAAAAAAATCTGAGTCTAAAATCATAACACAAAAGAAACTGACTTTCATGTTCAACAACCATAAAAACACAAACAGTGAAAGTGAAAAACATGCAAATCCTCGAGTTAATCACCTTAAACTGGTAACTGAGTCAGTGGTTAGCACGAGTCTTGTGTGGAGGTTTAGACGACGCCTGTTTTAACGATAAAATCCACTCACACGCTCGTCAGCATAAGAGCAAGACCCTCACGCTCTTATCACAAATGGAGACACCTTGGGACTGTGGCCACTCTACCAAGAGGGGAGAGCGTCCAGATGACCTGAAGAGCAACAGAGACTCATCAATGAATGGCAGCGTTAATGTGCGTTCATACGTCTGCAGTAGGGGACACGTTGACACCTGCTCCCATCCACTCGTGAAGTTTGCAAACGAGCACGTCGACCCTCCTTGTTTTGAGTTTGAGGTTTCGCTATATGGAAAGAAGAGACAAAGATCTGGCAGAAGAAGGACCGCGTTCATCGTCGTGGTCGTCCCAGCTGTGAGGGTCAGTGGAGGAACCATCATTGGGTCGGGTTTGCTGCGTCAGGCCTGCAAATCCCTCAGGAAGATGAATTGACAAGTAGCAGTAATGCAGGATTGTAGCTGCCAGCTGGAACTGTAGAATCTGCAGCGCAAGAGGACAGTGGCCCAGAAGAGCAGAGAAGGTCCACAACAAAAGGCTGGGCTGACGAGAACAGACAGTCACCTTTGGAGTGGCCCCCACTCCGTAGAGATGCTCACGAATCATGAATGACCTGATCCACACACACAAAACTTCCAAAGAATACACACCGGGCGGAGTTCCACGGGGGACAGTAAAGTTCCTCCTGAACTCTGCGCAGGTGTGAGCACCACGTTATTCATTCAAAGGGTTCCTTTGACCACTAGCATGATGAGGTTTTTATGGTTTAATGAACAACGGGATCATTGTGTTATTACTATTATTAGAGGCATATTTGTCAGTACCTGACTGAGAGGATCAGATCAGATTTGATGAGGAAAAACCATGAAGTTTCTAAAGGTTCCCACATCTTATGAGTCGAGACAAAACCAATGTTTGCTGGTCCACAGCCTGAAGCGCTCCACTGCTTGAACTGGACAAAAACAACGAGACTGTTGTATTCTTTTATTATAGAGTTCTATTGTGTGCACAGTCGAGCAGTGTGTGGTTTTCATTTAAATGATCAAATCGGTGCCCAGATGACTGAACGGCCTCCAGGTCAAGGTGAAGGTTTTCATTTGCCTTGGTGGATAGAGGACTATCCTCGGGGACAGAGTCCTATCCTCGTGGACAGAGTCCTATCCTCGTGGACAGAGTCCTATCCTCGTGGATAGAGTCCTATCCTCGTGGATAGAGTCCTATCCTCGTGGACAGAGTCCTATCCTCGTGGACAGAGTCCTATCCTCGTGGACAGAGTCCTATCCTCGTGGATAGAGTCCTATCCTCGTGGACAGAGTCCTATCCTCGTGGACAGAGTCCTATCCTCGTGGACAGAGTCCTATCCTCGTGGACAGAGTCCTATCCTCGTGGACAGAGTCCTATCCTCGTGGACAGAGTCCTATCCTCGTGGACAGAGTCCTATCCTCGTGGACAGAGGACTATCCTCGTGGACAGAGTCCTATCCTCGTGGACAGAGTCCTATCTTCGTGGATAGAGGACTATCTTCGTGGATAGAGGACTATCCTCGTGGATAGAGGACTATCCTCGTGGATAGAGGACTATCCTCGTGGACAGAGTCCTATCCTCGTGGACAGAGTCCTATCCTCGTGGATAGAGGACTATCCTCGTGGATAGAGGACTATCCTCGTGGATAGAGGACTATCCTCGTGGACAGAGGACTATCCTCGTGGACAGAGGACTATCCTCGTGGATAGAGTCCTATCCTCGTGGATAGAGTCCTATCCTCGTGGATAGAGTCCTATCCTCGTGGACAGAGTCCTATCCTCGTGGACAGAGTCCTATCCTCGTGGACAGAGTCCTATCCTCGTGGACAGAGTCCTATCCTCGTGGACAGAGTCCTATCCTCGTGGACAGAGTCCTATCCTCGTGGACAGAGTCCTATCCTCGTGGACAGAGTCCTATCCTCGTGGATAGAGTCCTATCCTCGTGGATAGAGTCCTATCTTCGTGGATAGAGGACTATCTTCGTGGATAGAGGACTATCTTCGTGGATAGAGTCCTATCCTCGTGGATAGAGTCCTATCCTCGTGGATAGAGTCCTATCCTCGTGGACAGAGTCCTATCCTCGTGGATAGAGGACTATCCTCGTGGATAGAGGACTATCCTCGTGGATAGAGGACTATCCTCGTGGATAGAGGACTATCCTCGTGGATAGAGTCCTATCCTCGTGGATAGAGGACTATCCTCGTGGACAGAGTCCTATCCTCGTGGACAGAGTCCTATCCTCGTGGACAGAGTCCTATCCTCGTGGACAGAGTCCTATCCTCGTGGACAGAGTCCTATCCTCGTGGACAGAGGACTATCCTCGTGGACAGAGTCCCTACATGGAGTCCAGTGGATTTTAGTGCTTTGTGTTTATTGCTGTCACATCCAGAGAACCTCATGCCTTAATGTACAGTAGTGTGGTTTTAATGTACAGTCCCGTTTCTGTGTTCACTCGTTTGACGTATGTTCTGTTCTGGTGCTCATTAGGACGTGTAATTGTAAATGTATTTTACTCATGAAGGATGTAAAACAACTGGCGTTTGATTCTGGGAGTTTGACGTGTTTTAATTTGACTGCTGCATAGCGTTTTAAACTTGCCACCGAGCAGAGCGCCGCGTCTCCTACGCCCTGGTTTATACCGAGGTCGAGCCGAGGTCGTATAACAGCAGGATGCTTCGTGATCAAAGCCCTTTGATCTTTGATCAAAGCCCCTCAGGAATCTGGAACATCACCACATGTAATGACCTCTTTCATTATATACGTTTCCTGAAATGTTGTTAGAATCTGTATAGAACTTTTTGAGTTATTTTGCTGACAGGAAGACGATGCCGGCTGTCACGTGATCTCCTTGGCGGACGCCAGTAAGACCGTAACGTTTGAGGACACATGAGACAAATGTGATAAAGCAGGGAATTAAAATGGCTTTAGTCATTTCGGCCCGTTATCTGGAGTCTTGAGGAGGAAAAAGTTGCAGCCGTTTCCATGTCAACAGTACTCGAATGTGTAAATAATCCATTAAAACAGCAACTCAAACTTGGCATTGCAATTAATACAAGTCATGGCGTAGTTTAACCTGTCATGGTTTAACCTGTCATGGTTTAACCTGTCATGGTTTAACTTTAAACTATGCATATGGAGTTAGGGTTAACAAACATGCACTGCTTTTAACTGTAGTCAGAAACTTGAGACGCTCATTCAAAGCAGGTATGGAAGCGACTGATTGATGATCAAATTAGACCTCCTTTGTGACCCGGGCCTGCAGGGTGACCCGGGCCTGCAGGGTGACCCGGGCCTGCAGGGTGACCCGGCCTGCTGGGTGTCCCGGGACCCGGGCCTGCGGGGTGTCCCGGACCTGCGGGGTGACCTGGGCCTGCTGGGTGACCCGGGCCTGGAGGGTGTCCCGGACCTGCTGGGTTAGGGTGCATGTTTGGGTGCTGATATCACGGCTGCAGATAAGCACAAACCAAAGGTCGCTTCAGCAGCACCAGGACTACTAACTAATGCTGCACAATCACCACTGCACAGCTCCAGAGGCCTTGTTCCCACCTGAGGAGGTTCACCATCAGATCCAGGGCCTGGATGACACTTTGTCACCTGCTGTTTGTGTTTGAGCTGTTTTTATGGTTCCAAAAGTGTACAACTGCAATTCTGTAGCACGCAACCTTGAAAATGTGTAAAGAACATTTATTGGATATAAAATACAAATAAAATGAACTAAAAATAACAAAGGCGCATATGTGACTTCACTTGAATGTTGGCGGATCCTCAGGTGACCTCGTCAGACAGACGGACAGCAGCGCCGAGTCATCAGCAAACAACCTTCGTGCAGAACTTCGTGCAGATGGTAACATGAGCAACAACTGCGGGACCGCCGATCTTTGACTCCTCCGACATTTCAAAGCTCCACTTGAGACCTGTTGTCGGTGTCCCTAACCCTAAACTACAGCTAACGAGTCGGTGTCCCTAACCCTAAACTACAGCTAACGAGTTGGTGTCCCTAACCCTAAACTACAGCTAACGAGTTGGAGTCCCTAACCCTAAACTACAGCCAACGAGTCGGAGTCCCTAACCCTAAACTACAGCCAACGAGTCGGAGTCCCTAACCCTAAACTACAGCTAACGAGTCGGTGTCCCTAACCCTAAACTACAGCTAACGAGTCGGAGTCCCTAACCCTAAACTACAGCTAACGAGTCGGAGTCCCTAACCCTAAACTACAGCCAACGAGTCGGAGTCCCTAACCCTAAACTACAGCCAACGAGTCGGAGTCCCTAACCCTAAACTACAGCCAACGAGTCGGAGTCCCTAACCCTAAACTACAGCCAACGAGTCGGAGTCCCTAACCCTAAACTACAGCCAACGAGTCGGAGTCCCTAACCCTAAACTACAGCCAACGAGTCGGAGTCCCTAACCCTAAACTACAGCCAACGAGTCGGAGTCCCTAACCCTAAACTACAGCCAACGAGTCGGAGTCCCTAACCCTAAACTACAGCTAACGAGTCGGAGTCCCTAACCCTAAACTACAGCTAACGAGTCGGAGTCCCTAACCCTAAATTACAGCTAACGAGTCGGTGTCCCTAACCCTAAACTACAGTTAACGAGTCGGAGTCCCTAACCCTAAACTACAGCTAACGAGTCGGAGTCCCTAACCCTAAACTACAGCTAACGAGTCGGTGTCCCTAACCCTAAACTACAGCTAACGAGTCGGTGTCCCTAACCCTAAACTACAGCTAACGAGTCGGAGTCCCTAACCCTAAACTACAGCTAACGAGTCGGAGTCCCTAACCCTAAACTACAGCTAACGAGTCGGAGTCCCTAACCCTAAACTACAGCTAACGAGTCGGTGTCCCTGGGCTCTAGTAACCACGATATTCAACTGGTTGACACGTTAGCTGCTCGTTTATTGACTGTGCAACAGAAAATATTGACCCACTTTAGCGATTTTATTCCTGATAAATTCATTCATGAGCGACCACAACTGTATCTGATAGTATCGATTTAAGTATCGATCGATTTTCACTCGCAAAATGTTTGTGTCTCTGCGTTTAGTACAAAACTAAAAGTAACTTCAAACAGTTTGATGGCAGGTGCAGGTCCTGCGGCAGGTCCCGTGGCAGGGCCAGGTCCCGTGGCAGGTCCCGTGGCAGGGCCAGGTCCCGTGGCAGGTCCTGTGGCAGGGCCAGGTCCCGTGGCAGGGCCAGGTCCCGTGGCAGGTCCTGTGGCAGGGCCAGGTCCCGTGGCAGGGCCAGGTCCCGTGGCAGGTCCTGTGGCAGGTGTAGGTCCCGTGGCAGGTCCTGTGTCAAGGCCAGGTCCTGTGTCAGGGCCAGGTCCTGTGGCCGTGGCAGGTCCTGTGGCAGGTGCAGGTCCTGTGGCAGGGCCAGGTCCCATGGCAGGTCCCGTTGCACGTCCAGGTCCCATGGCAGGTCCCGTTGCACGTCCATGTCCCGTAGCAGGTGCAAGTCCTGTGGCAGGGCCAGGACCTGTGGCAGGTGCAAGTCCTGTGGCAGGGCCAGGTCCCGTGGCAGGTGCAGGTCCTGTGCAGGTCCTGTGGCAGGGCCAGGTCCCGTGGCAGGTCCCGTGGCAGGTGCAGGTCCTGTGCAGGTCCTGTGGCAGGGCCAGATCCTGTGGCAGGTCCCGTGGCAGGTGCAGGTCCTGTGCAGGTCCTGTGGCAGGGCCAGATCCTGTGGCAGGTGCCGTGGCAGGTGCAGGTCCTGTGCAGGTCCCGTGGCAGGGCCAGGTCCCGTGGCAGGTCCCGTGGCAGGTGCAGGTCCTGTGCAGGTCCTGTGGCAGGGCCAGGTCCCGTGGCAGGTCCTGTGCAGGTCCCGTGGCAGGGCCAGGTCCCGTGGCAGGTCCCGTGGCAGGTGCAGGTCCTGTGGCAGGGCCAGGTCCCGTGGCAGGTCCTGTGGCAGGGCCAGGTCCCGTGGCAGGTGCAGGTCCTGTGCAGGTCCTGTGGCAGGGCCAGGTCCCGTGGCAGGTGCAGGTCCTGTGAAGGTCCCGTGGCAGGGCCAGGTCCTGTGGCAGGTCCCGTGGCAGGGCCAGGTCCTGTGCAGGTCCTGTGGCAGGGCCAGGTCCTGTGCAGGTCCTGTGGCAGGGCCAGGTCCCGTGGCAGGTCCCGTGGCAGGTGCAGGTCCTGTGGCAGGGCCAGGTCCCGTGGCAGGGCCAGATCCTGTGGCAGGTGCAGGTCCTGTGCAGGTCCTGTGGCAGGGCCAGGTCCTGTGCAGGTCCTGTGGCAGGGCCAGGTCCCGTGGCAGGTCCCGTGGCAGGTGCAGGTCCTGTGGCAGGGCCAGATCCTGTGGCAGGTCCCGTGGCAGGTGCAGGTCCTGTGGCAGGGCCAGATCCCGTGGCAGGGCCAGATCCTGTGGCAGGTGCAGGTCCTGTGGCAGGTCCCGTGGCAGGTGCAGGTCCTGTGCAGGTCCTGTGGCAGGGCCAGATCCTGTGGCAGGTCCCGTGGCAGGTGCAGGGCCAGGTCCCGTGCTACTCGTCCATTGCTCGCTCACTTTTTGCTGAACATTGATCATACTAAAGAAAAAACCCACATCATTCAGTGATCATGAACATTTTATTGAAAATAAGTATAATTCTGATTGAGTTCCTAAACCAGTTTAGAGTGTTTGATAAGCACCAAAAATGTCAATGAAGCTGGAAGATGTTTTCCCTCAAAGGTTCATAGTGGGTTGTTCCAGGCAGCGTCAGCGGGTTTTCCGCTAAGTTGCGACGCCTGGAAGCTGCGCTGGAAACTCCGAGTTCTCCGGCTTCAGTCAGTTCACATTTGGAACCATTTAAATGGCAACATATGGGTCCATAGCTTATAAACTCCCCCCTAGTTTCCAGCGTCCATAAAAGACGTTATTATATATTATATGGCGTCGTGAAGAGTTTTGTGTCCCTCTATTGAAGTGGTGGACTTGAGGTGACAAGTGCCTCGTAATTCCAGTGGAGTTCAGAAGAAAGATCAGCAGAGATTGGCAAGGGTTTCCTTCCCCCGAGCATTAAAGGTAAACGTTCATGATAGCCCAGATATTTTAACATTGGGGCAATGTTTAGAGGAAGAATATGTGATTTAGTACAGATAATATGTTGGAATTTTGGTCTGGATACAGGTTCCTATCAATATATAATCAATTACCTATAGGTACTGTACCTCAGTATGACATTATCTAATAATTTATTAGCTATTATTTATATTTTTATAGAGTAGGAGGTGTATGACAGCAGGGAATAATGGAATTTTGCATCACTTTTGAGTAGACTTAAACTTTGATCTCAAAGCCGCTCTTTAACCTTCTTGATTTACATCCTTGTCGTTTAGGTGAACCAACATTTAAATGAGATTGTGCTGCAGAGACTTGTAAAAAAAATAAATCAATCAATAACAGCAGCATTCAAGTATTTGAAAGCTAAATCGAACAAAGAGTATGTAGGAACATACTCAGGAACAAATATGTTTTCCTTTCGTAAACAAACGTATATGCCTGATTGTAACACTAGAGGGCAGTAATAGACAAGAAAAGCAGCACATTCTTGTCAGTTAAAAGTTTTGCAATATTGTGCCAAATAAATTCACAATATTCTAATTGTAATCGCGAGGCAAAAGTAGGATAGAAATGTCAGTGCGTTCTCTACTTCTTACATTTAATTTGGCTTTGTTTCACCTACATTAGCGCTCCTTGCGCTGTAGTAGCGGCGCGCACCGGAGGGGGGCGCTCGCTCATCACCTCACATTTCCGTCTTTTGCTGCGGTTTTCACATGAAGACAAATCTCGTTTTTGAGTCATAGAATTTGAATGAATCAAGCAATTTTTGTTATAGAATACAATGTTGTAGATGTTTTAGAACTAAAATGCGAGAATTAAATTCGTTTTCAAATTAATACATTGAAGTAATGTATTAATTGTTATTTAATTTGAATTACTCTTAGCAGAAGCTATGGGCAGTTATGCTAACACATCAGATACAGTTACGTCTTCTTCCATCCCATATTTTAATGAGTCAGAATCCATTAATATTGGTTGAAAATAATCTGGGATGTATTCTTTCATTGAGGTGTGTGTAATATCCTTCTGTAATATTCATTTCCGTTTTGTTTGTCTTTCTTTAATGCTGCATTATGTTTAGAGCCGTCGTGTTGAACAACAACTTGAAAGAGATGCAGTTCTGCGTTCACACAAGTCTGCTGAAGTTGACAATGAAATCAAACCAAACACACAATGGATCCTGTATCTAGAAATTGGAAAATAAAATTGAACCCACCTCAATTTGGGCAGTATTTGATGAATTCCCAAGCTAAGCAGTCTCTCTGGAGCATGATGTATGGCCTCCTGGGGCCCAGCGCCACTTGATCTATGGCGGCATTATCTATAATGCTGTCTTACATGATTCTCTGTTATTGCCAGAACCGCTCGGACAGCAAAACTGATTATATGTTGGATTCAATCAATAAAAACTTTATTCAGCAGGCTCTGAAATGTAATTCTCCCGATCTCGTGGCACTTAAATAAACACAATAGTGGATCGGATTCTCATGGTGGCGGCGTGGTGGGTCTGCTGCTCCACCACGCTCGCTGCCGTGCACGCGCTGCCGTGCACAGTAGTTCACAGTAGTGCTCGTCCAGGCTCAGACCCCCCCACTTCGTTCCTGCCATGGATGCGTGCCTGCTGCGTAACTGGACCGAGCCGTGGGCCAAAGTCCTCAGAAAGGTGTAGATGTTGCCCAGGTATTCTCCCCTCCAAAGCCAATCACATCAGACCCGGTTATAACCCGGGTCGAGCTCATCACTGCAGAGTTTTAGTCTTTTTAGGTAATTCGATAAAAAACAAGCGCCACTGCTGTAAAACACGTCCATTCGCCTAATTATTGGTCAGCTGGTTGGATCTGAGCTTTCAGAGTTCTGGCAAGAACTTCACATGTGAAGCAGTTCTGCTCCAAACGGGCTTTTCCAGGTGGTGATGGTTGTCCAGCGGAAGATGACCTTTCCTCACTGCTTCTCCTGGTCCCTGTTTTCCTTCCGTCAGCAGCAGGTGAAGATGATCTCCTCCCTAACCCTAACCCTAACCCTAACCCTACCCTAACCCTAACCCTAACCCAACCCTAACCCTAACCCAACCCTAACCCTAACCCTAACCCTAACCCAACCCTAACCCTAACCCTAACCCTAACCCTAACCCTACCCCTAACCCTAACCCTAACCCTACCCTAACCCTAACCCTAACCCTACCCTAACCCTACCCTAACCCTAACCCTACCCTAACCCTAACCCTAACCCTAACCCTACCCTAACCCTAACCCTAACCCAACCCTAACCCTAACAGCTCTGAAGGTGTTCCAGTGACTACAGTCAGTGCTATGAGCTATGCTGTCAGTGCTATGAATGCTATGAGCTATGCTGCCATGCTATGCGCTATGCTGCCATGCTATGAGCTATGCTGCCATGCTATGAGCTATGCTGCCATGCTATGAGCTATGCTGCCATGCTATGCGCTATGCTGCCATGCTATGAGCTATGCTGCCATGCTATGAGCTATGCTGCCATGCTATGAGCTATGCTGCCATGCTATGCGCTATGCTGCCATGCTATGAGCTATGCTGCCATGCTATGAGCTATGCTGCCATGCTATGAGCTATGCTGCCATGCTATGCGCTATGCTGCCATGCTATGAGCTATGCTGCCATGCTATGAGCTATGCTGCCATGCTATGAGCTATGCTGCCATGCTATGAGCTATGCTGTCATGCTATGAATGCTATGAGCTATGCTGCCATGCTATGCGCTATGCTGCCATGCTATGAGCTATGCTGTCATGCTATGAGCTATGCTGTCATTCTCCTTAATCAGGACCTCTCCTACATTTAGCCGTAAATGTAGCTTTTTATAAAAGAACGCAGCATCAACAATGACGGAGGAACCTTCTCAAACGTCCAGAAAAATCACCTTCGTTTAGGAGCCAAGAAGAAGCAACAAAGGGGCTTCATCAGCGTGGAATCGCTTATTAGGTTGTAACTTATCGGGTTTTTACCCCTGATTTCTTGTTAAAGACTCTTTGATATCAGCCAATTGAAATCTTCGTGTTGCTGCTACAGGCTAGCCGTTGCTCAGCCACAGGAACTATCTTTATCTCCTTCATTCCAAAAGGGGAACTGGTTCTGGAGTATTTTCTCTTCTGTTTCTAGTCTGAGCTGCCGCCGCAGGGCACATTCTTAGACGTGGGGGATTTAAAGCTGCGTATTTGGGGAGACATTTGCTGCATTTGTGGATGTAGCGAAGGTGCTAACAGCAGTGATGAGCTGCTGGTTAGCGCTGATCTCCTCAGCTTGCTTACTGCTGCTAATAGCTCTTTCCACTTGATTTCCCTCCATCATCTTCTGCTGTTCTTTCCCTTTCTCTCCGTGAGTGATTTTTTTGAAGCTCTGCTCAGATGTGGGGGCGTTGGAGAGGATTTAACCAACACCCCCCCCCCCCATTATTTCATTATTTATTTGTGAATCTTCCCTGCGAGCCTCTGATGACGACAGGGCAGCGCTAAGCCTGGCAGTGCCCACGGCAGGCTGCTGCCTCAGCGCTGCCCACTCTCTGCTGCGCTGGCATGCTGGAGAGTGGGGGGGTTAGGGTGGGGGGGGGCTCACGTTAGCAGGGCTGGGAATACGGGGGGGGAGGTTAGGGTGGGGGGGGCCCTCACGTTAGCAGGGCCGGGAATACGGGGGGGGAGGTTAGGGTGGGGGGGGCCCTCACGTTAGCAGGGCCGGGAATACGGGGGGGCTCATGTTAGCAGAGCCGGTATTGGGAGAATACGGGGGGGGGGGCTCACGTTAGCAGGGCCGGGAATACGGGGGGGCTCATGTTAGCAGAGCCAGGAATACGGGGGGGCTCATGTTAGCAGAGCCGGTATTGGGAGAATACGGGGGGGGGGGGGCTCACGTTAGCAGGGCCGGGAATACGGGGGGGGAGGTTAGGGTGGGGGGGGCCCTCACGTTAGCAGGGCCGGGAATACGGGGGGGGGAGGTTAGGGTGGGGGGGGGGGGCTCACGTTAGCAGGGCCGGGAATACGGGGGGGGAGGTTGGGGTGGGGGGGCTCACGTTAGCAGGGCCGGGAATACGGGGGGGGAGGTTAGGGTGGGGGGGGGGGCTCACGTTAGCAGGGCCGGTATTGGGAGGGACGCCTCCATGGCCCCGTGCAGGTTAGGGTTGGGGGGGGGGGGGGGGGCAGGTTTGCTTCTCAATCGTTGTGGGAAGGATGCAAAAGGTAAAAGGCCTGTTTCTAATGAGCAGCCACAGATATTAAAGAGACAATGTTTCCATAGACACCAAAGGTCAAAGGTGAGCCATTAATATAGGGTTAGGTTAGTTTAGGGTTAGGTTAGTTTAGGGTTAGGTTAGGGTTAGTTTAGGGTTAGGTTAGGGTTAGTTTAGGGTTAGGTTAGTTTAGGGTTAGGGTTAGTTTAGGGTTAGTTTAGGGTTAGGTTAGGTTAGTTTAGGGTTAGGTTAGGGTTAGTTTAGGGTTAGGGTTAGTTTATGGTTAGGGTTAGTTTAGGGTTAGGTTAGGGTTAGTTTAGGGTTAGGGTTAGGTTAGGGTTAGTTTAGGGTTAGGTTAGGGTTAGTTTAGGGTTAGGGTTAGGTTAGGGTTAGTTTAGGGTTAGTTTAGGGTTAGTTTAGGGTTAGGTTAGGGTTAGTTTAGGGTTAGGGTTAGGTTAGGGTTAGTTTACGGTTAGGGTTAGTTTAGGGTTAGGTTAGGGTTAGTTTAGGGTTAGGGTTAGGTTAGGGTTAGTTTAGGGTTAGGTTAGTTTAGGGTTAGTTTAGGGTTAGGTTAGGGTTAGGTTAGGGTTAGTTTAGGGTTAGGTTAGGGTTAGTTTAGGGTTAGGGTTAGGTTAGGGTTAGTTTAGGGTTAGGTTAGTTTAGGGTTAGGTTAGGGTTAGGTTAGGGTTAGTTTAGGGTTAGGTTAGGGTTAGGTTAGGGTTAGTTTAGGGTTAGGTGAGCCACTGATATAAGCCATGTAATGGCAGGGTCATAGTGGAGCAATGTTGCCACGGCACCAATGACAGTGGGCACCTGATTAATCACATCACTGACAGAAAGTGTCCATATCCCCCCCCCTCACCTACCCCCCCCCCCCACCTACCCCCCCTCATCTACCCCCCCCTCATCTACCCCCTCACCTATCCCCCCCTCACCTATCCCCCCCTCATCTACCCCCTCCTCATCTACCCCCTCCTCATCTTTCCCCCCCTCATCTACCCCCTCCTCATCTACCCCCCCCCATCTATCCTGTGATCTGTCCAGTGGTGAAACATCTGCATCCTTGTCATCTTTAATTAAATAAAGAAATATTTTCTTTGTTCTTTTCCTTATTTGGGTTGGATGCTTTAATGTTTTTGACCAAGTTGATCTTCTTCTTTCTAAACTTGTTTCTTTATTCTCTCCTAAATCCGTCTAAGTAGAAAAGTTTCACCGTCGATCCTTCAGGATTTTATGGGCAGCATTTCTGTGGTTCCCTGTTCCAAAGCAGCTCAATAGCTTTTTTAACAGGAAAACTATGGAAGTAATTCCAAAGTGATGCCGTGAAGTTCCTGAGGAGCCAGACGGTGGCTTAGTGGCATTCTGCCTGGAATGTTTGTGCCTCCGTTCGTGGTCCGGCCCAGGGTTTAGTCCCAATCCTGTGATTCACCTTCTTTAGAAGGAGCTTCAGGGCTGCTCACAATGCTTAACTCCATGATGCCCCCCCACGGCCCCCATGATGCCCCCCCCCACGGCCCCCATGATGCCCCCCCCACGGCCCCCATGATGCCCCCCCCCCCCCCCCCCACGGCCCCCATGATGCCACGGTCTATTGCAGAGACCGAGCAGAAAAGCAGGTTGATGCTCGTCTGGCTCGCTAACGTGCTAGCTATGATGGGGGACATGATGATGGGGGCACATGATGATGGGGGAACATGATGATGGGGGCACATGATGATGGGGGACATGATGATGGGGGCACATGATGATGGGGGCACATGATGATGGGGCACATGATGATGGGGGCACATGATGATGGGGGCTCATGATGATGGGGGCACATGATGATGGGGGACATGATGATGGGGGACATGATGATGGGGGACATGATGATGGGGGCACATGATGATGGGGCACATGATGATGGGGCACATGATGATGGGGGAACATGATGATGGGGGACATGATGATGGGGGACATGATGATGGGGGACATGATGATGGGGGACATGATGATGGGGCACATGATGATGGGGGCACATGATGATGGGGTACATGATGGGGGCACATGATGATGGGGGTACATGATGATGGGGTACATGATGGGGGCACATGATGATGGGGGCACATGATGATGGGGTACATGATGGGGGCACATGATGATGGGGGCACTCTGAAACATCAGATTTTTAAAGGCCATTTATTTACTACACTTGTTATAGTCATTGATTAAAAATGGAAGATTTCTGATGAAGTAAACAAGCCTAACCTGTTTAATTCCTCAACCTCCGATCCCTTCAACTACCACCCTCCTCTTTTTAAAGTCTTAGGAGCGCCGTGCTCAATGGGAGCACTTTTTTATCCACAGCTTTGTTGTCCCAAAGGTCGGTGTTAAAAATAATAAGAAGAGGTGGGATGGTCTTAGATTCAAGAAGCTTAAAATGCAAAATCTAAAGTAAGCCCAATTTTTTTGCTGCCGATCGGATTGAATCCGGGTGCGTTTGGGTTGATCGTCTCAGCTGACTCACATCCCGCCCCTCCCCAAATGAAAACACTAGAGATTTATGTGGCTTTTCAGAAAAAATGTATCTAGACATTTATCCATTTTAATCTTCTTAACATATTAAAGTGATTTGCTTCCCCTGAAGTGGCTGAAGCTCACCGCCCCTCAGCTCTAAGACCTGAGCTATTGTGGACGCTTTTCCACTCTGGAAGCGGAGACATGTGGGCAGACCCGGCTTCTCAGCCGTGGAACTGTGGCTGTCCCTGCTGAGTGTCCATTTTATAATATTTGTTCCCTTATTAGTCCAACTGTTGCACTCAGTCAGTGTTCTTAGGCGTGTGTCTGTGCCAGAGCTGCCCACACTCTGGTGTGGAGGTTTGGAGCTCTCAGCTTTGGAGCTGAACTGAAAGAGCTCTCTCCCAGAGTAGGTGTTGGCAGGAGCCTTTGTTTCTTTCTCTGAATGTCAGAAGAGGTTTGGAGAATGAGAAAAGCCCGGCACACTGATGGCATGACTTATGTGCATGCCAACTTTATGCCTGATTACAGATTTGGGTGTTTTCAGATAGGCGATGGGCTTAACCTTTTCTACAGAAGGAAGCTAAATCTGAGAATCATAGTGACGGTTTCAGTGTGTTGGAGCCGGACCGTTCAGAACCGGCCAGTAAAAGGTCTCCTTCATTCTCCAGAGCTGATAGTATCCTTGTTTGGCATATTGCTCTATGCATGTGCTTCAAGGGCATTAGATTTTGTCGGCCTGCATCAGTAAAGTGTTAAGCTGAAATTTGGAGACATTTATTGGAGCCGAAGTGTTGATTCCATGTGCTGTCTTGGTATTTCTAAAAATTAAACCAGACTTGATCGGGTCAGCACAAATGTAGAGCCATTACTTAAGAAATACAAATGATACCATTAGAATTTTAAATGATTTGAATAAGACTGCAGACTAAAACTGGTCAAATTAAACCAACATCAATTTTCACCCCCTAACCCTAACCCTAACCCCCCCCCCCCCCCCCCCCCCCGAGCAGAGTGGCTATTTTTAATGGGAATAAAAAGCAAACCACCCATAAGGCTTTTAAAAGTTGGTTAGAAATAATAAAATGTAGGAAATCCTGGATAACAGTTATTATTTACACCGTTCCGGCATAGCCGTCAGGCTAAAGGTCACTCAGCCTCCGACGCAGGACCTTCTGGATCAGGACGGGCCAACGGCGCCGTATCAGGGACCTCCTGGATCAGGACGGGCCAACGGGGCCGTATCAGGGACCTCCTGGATCAGGACGGGCCAACGGTGCCGTATCAGGGACCTCCTGGATCAGGACGGGCCAACGGGGCCGTGTCAGGGACCTTCTGGATCAGGACAGGCCAACGGGGCCGTATCAGGGACCTTCTGGATCAGGACGGGCCAACGGCGCCGTATCAGGGACCTTCTGGATCAGGACGGGCCAACGGCGCCGTATCAGGGGCCTTCTAACAAGGCAGAGTGGCTCTAAGATGATATAATATTTATGGCGGCTTAAATGGGCTCAGTTGGAACTTCAGTCTCTTTATTGAGGCTGCTGTGACACATGTGAGCACAAGCCAAACCGGTTTTTAAGCTAAAGCTCCCTAAGCTACAGTTTGTGTGTGAGTTGGGGACATTAGACAGAATCAGGTGACCCCCTTCCTGCTGGTTGGTGGGATGGTTTTACTTCTCAGGACGTTCCTGCTGTTGGACAAACTCCCATTGACTCGGTGTGATCCTGGAGATCCACCCGAACCAAAACTCTTCTGGAGACTCTGGCAGCCACATGTGACACCAACAGAATGTGAGTAGGTGGAGGTGGAGGTAGAGGTAGAGGTGGAGGTGGAGGTGGAGGTAGAGGTAGAGGTAGAGGTAGAGGTAGAGGTGGAGGTAGAGGTAGAGGTGGAGGTGGAGGTGGAGGTGGAGTTCTCAGTGAGCTAATGAATATTTATGCTTTTCTCAGTTTCCATCTTTACGTCACCTCATCCACACTCAGAGAGAATCAAAGAGAAATACATCAAAGGTTAGGGTGAGAGGCTGAAAGGGTGAAAGGGTGAGGGTAAAAATGTGTTTTGAGGGTTGGAGGTGTGTCACTGAGCTCCGACGTTGCCATTTACCACAACTTAGACAGTGATCATGGAGACGTGCGCTGGACTGTATCTACAGTTGTGTAACCCTCTAACCCTAACCCTCTAACCCTAACCCTAACCCTCTAACCCTCTAACCCTAACCCTCTAACCCTAACCCTCTAACCCTAACCCTAACCCTCTAACCCTAACCCTAACCCTCTAACCCTAACCCTCTAACCCTCTAACCCTAACCCTCTAACCCTAACCCTCTAACCCTAACCCTCTAACCCTAACCCTAACCCTAACTCTCTAACCCTAACCCTCTAACCCTCTAACCCTAACCCTAACCCTAACCCTCTAACCCTAACCCTAACTCTAACCCTCTAACCCTCTAACCCTAACCCTCTAACCCTAACCCTCTAACCCTCTAACCCTAACCCTCTAACCCTCTAACCCTAACCCTAACCCTCTAACCCTCTAACCCTAACCCTAACCCTCTAACCCTAACCCTCTAACCCTCTAACCCTAACCCTCTAACCCTAACCCTCTAACCCTAACCCTCTAACCCTAACCCTCTAACCCTCTAACCCTAACCCTAACTCTCTAACCCTAACCCTCTAACCCTCTAACCCTAACCCTAACCCTAACCCTCTAACCCTAACCCTAACTCTAACCCTCTAACCCTCTAACCCTAACCCTCTAACCCTAACCCTCTAACCCTCTAACCCTAACCCTCTAACCCTCTAACCCTAACCCTAACCCTCTGACCCTCTAACCCTAACCCTAACCCTCTAACCCTAACCCTCTAACCCTCTAACCCTAACCCTCTAACCCTCTAACCCTAACCCTAACCCTCTAACCCTCTAACCCTAACCCTAACCCTCTAACCCTAACCCTCTAACCCTAACCCTCTAACCCTAACCCTCTAACCCTAACCCTAACCCTCTAACCCTCTAACCCTAACCCTCTAACCCTAACCCTAACTCTCTAACCCTAACCCTCTAACCCTAACCCTCTAACCCTCTAACCCTAACCCTTTAACCCTAACCCTCTAACCCTCTAACCCTAACCCTCTAACCCTAACCCTCTAACCCTAACCCTAACCCTAACCCTCTAACCCTCTAACCCTCTAACCCTAACCCTCTAACCCTAACCCTAACCCTCTAACCCTAACCCTCTAACCCTAACCCTCTAACCCTAACCCTAACCCTAACCCTCTAACCCTAACCCTCTAACCCTAACCCTCTAACCCTAACCCTAACCCTCTAACCCTCTAACCCTCTAACCCTAACCCTAACCCTCTAACCCTAACCCTCTAACCCTAACCCTAACCCTAACCCTCTAACCCTCTAACCCTAACCCTCTAACCCTAACCCTCTAACCCTAACCCTAACCCTAACCCTCTAACCCTCTAACCCTAACCCTCTAACCCTAACCCTCTAACCCTAACCCTAACCCTCTAACCCTCTAACCCTAACCCTCTAACCCTAACCCTCTAACCCTCTAACCCTAACCCTTTAACCCTAACCCTCTAACCCTCTAACCCTAACCCTCTAACCCTAACCCTCTAACCCTAACCCTAACCCTAACCCTCTAACCCTCTAACCCTCTAACCCTAACCCTCTAACCCTAACCCTAACCCTCTAACCCTAACCCTCTAACCCTAACCCTCTAACCCTAACCCTAACCCTAACCCTCTAACCCTAACCCTCTAACCCTAACCCTCTAACCCTAACCCTAACCCTCTAACCCTCTAACCCTCTAACCCTAACCCTAACCCTCTAACCCTAACCCTCTAACCCTAACCCTAACCCTAACCCTCTAACCCTCTAACCCTAACCCTCTAACCCTAACCCTCTAACCCTAACCCTAACCCTAACCCTCTAACCCTCTAACCCTAACCCTCTAACCCTAACCCTCTAACCCTAACCCTAACCCTCTAACCCTCTAACCCTAACCCTCTAACCCTAACCCTCTAACCCTAACCCTAACCCTCTAACCCTCTAACCCTAACCCTAACCCTAACCCTCTAACCCTAACCCTCTAACCCTAACCCTAACCCTCTAACCCTCTAACCCTAACCCTAACCCTAACCCTAACCCTCTAACCCTCTAACCCTAACCCTCTAACCCTAACCCTAACCCTAACCCTCTAACCCTCTAACCCTCTAACCCTCTAACCCTAACCCTCTAACCCTCTAACCCTAACCCTCTAACCCTAACCCTAACCCTCTAACCCTCTAACCCTAACCCTAACCCTAACCCTAACCCTCTAACCCTCTAACCCTAACCCTCTAACCCTAACCCTAACCCTAACCCTCTAACCCTCTAACCCTCTAACCCTCTAACCCTAACCCTTTAACCCTCTCGAGGATATTTCATGTGTGCAGGAATGTAGATTTCTTCCTCCCGTGAAATGCTAATTGTGCCTCGGAGGCCTGCTGGGGCGTCTGTGCTCAGCTCTCGTGCACGTTACAATACGTCTCTTAGCCTCGATGCAGATAGAACAAGTGCACGAGCTACTGAGAATTTCATCTCATGTTTGCTCGTCTGTGAAGGACGTTGAACATTCTCAGAGACGCGGATGGTTTGTGTGGCCCAACGGTGTGAAAATGAAGCTTTGGGACCAGAACTCTGGAACCAGCAGAGTCCATCTGTGTGGATTATTGCAGTGATCTTCAAACCCAGCAGAAGATCCGATCTGCCTGCAGCTACAGTCTCCTGGATTTGGTGCACATACGTTTGACAGTCAAGAAGGAATTACAGCAGCAGATATAGGAAGATTATTGGTGTCATTAATTGTTGCCTGGAAGTGGATTAGGATTACCCAGCTATAGAACACGTAACACCTGTCTTCCCTCTTCCCCACATTGTACCTCACTTCTCCTTATTTCTGCATCATTTTAAGTTGGCAAAATAAAAAAGGCTGATTTATTCAAATGAATCATAAGTGCTGGAAATGGTTCAATACTGCCACATTCAGATGGGTGATATTATTCCCTTGGGGAGCGGCAGAGATGGAGCTGAGGAGCTGCTTCGTTTGTGCCGTCTTTATCAGCGTGTCAGGCAGAGAGCCCGAGCCTGTTGTTGAATGGACGAGCCCTTGAACCATAAACCTGTACATCCTCTGATAACACTTCTTCCATTGTGATGTTTGTGCCTTTCTCTGCAACGTCCTCTCTGACGCTGCTAAATATAACAACAAGCACAAAATCATCTGTCACATGAATTATTTTATTTCTGCCAATTCTCCAAACTAAGGATTTTCAGTGCGGCGTGTGCGACGTGTTGAAGGCACATTGTGCGTTTTGTTCGGCTTTGGAATCAAAGGACGCATGATGGTGGTGTCTCAGGAGGCTCTAATGATGTGCCTGTAGGGTTCCTTCAAACTTTTTGTAAGCGTGTTTCTCCAGCGAGGCCTTCCTAATGCTCTGGCACTGCTGATCGCTCCGTCTTCTAAGGTGATGAAAACACTGCCTGAATTACTCAAAGCCTTTGTAATGAAATGGCCCTGATCGTCAGACTGGTGGGCTGGTGACACTGGGACACAGACGGTGCTTGTCTGTTTGAAATATTCTGTTTCAGGCTTCCAGGCCCTGGGCAGCCCTCCCTCCCAGTCTCCCAACACCCAGAATCGCCCACTGAAACAAGACTTTTCCATACTGGAAAATCTGGCCCTGTCAACTGGCACCGTTGACTCGGTTCACTGCACATGCCAAACCCCCCCCCCCCCACCAGCACCGCCACCCCTTTTATAGGCACTAGAGTTTGCCACCCCATGTAGAAGCCTTTTGGTCCCAATCCATGGATGGCGTCAATAGCATCTTCCTACACAACAGTGACTAAATGGAGGGCACAGGAAAATGTGGGAATAATTTACACTTTCTCACTGTACTACCATCAGAAACCATAATTAATCATGATAGAAAAATGTGGAAGCCATCTTGGCTGGTGAAACACACAGTGCCTGTGAACAGGCCCGACACCTTTAACACCTCCCATGGCCAAATAGGAATGGGTGTCAGGGCGCTTACAACCAAGCTTCCGTCATGGCAGGATGCACCCTTGGGTGCTCAAAGCCGTGTCTGCTGCCACTTGTGTTGTTAAACTGTGTTGTTTCATCTAAACCGGCCTTTGAATCTTTTATGTGTATTGTTGTAAGAGTTCCAGTTCATAGCAAATAAAAGCTTTTTAAAAGCCCCACTGACCTTCTTTAAATATCACAAGTCTTGTTGACGTATCCACACCATGCTAACCTTTATCTTTATCTTCTGGACACAGACGTGCGCTCCAGGAAGGCTGATAATGGCGGTGGCTGCTGTGCTGGGATGTGCCCAGTTGGACTGCTGTTTCCCCAGCAGCCAAGATTTTTGATAGAAATATTTCCCCCTTTGCTTCATTCAGCACATGCTGGATCTGGGGCTCATGTGCCATCTAAATGCACGTGGCGTCAGAGTACCTGTTAGTGGCACTCGCTCTGCATGCACATGTGCATTGGCAGTAATGCTTTCATGGCAGTGAGTAGGTGTTTGCATGTAAAGCCAAAACCAGAAAGTGTTGAAAGCCTCAGCTAGCAAGATTGCATCCAGGGTGACTAATAAGCTTAACATGCGCACGGCTGTGTTCGAAAGCATGGAGCAGTGAAAGAAGTCTTCAGTGTTGGGAGGAATGCAGAAATCGTTCTCCAGGCTGATACTAATTCCTTCACCCCCCTAAGCCTCAATCAGACTGTGAACCATCTTTCTTTTAGCCGCGGTTTCATAAAACGGCTTCATAAAACTGAAAATACAAGGCTGCGTGAAAAGGTTGTTCCAGGTGGCGATCATTAACGGATTCTGAAGAATTTGGTCCACGTGGAACTTAGAAACTATAATTAAAATTGCCTGCTTTTATCTTGTGTCATGTCTAATTTCATTAAAGCATAATAATTTATATCTTTAGATTACGGTTGAAAACCAAATGTAAATTTACCATTTTCACAGTCGTCTGCTTCCACCGAACTGTTCCTGGCTGGCCCGGCGGTGCCGTCCGGGGTCCCCCCACCCCAGATCCACGTGTTCCTAGCCTGGGTTTCTAAGCCGCTTCACGCCACAGAGGCCGGTAAAACAGGCAGGTTTAGGCGCTGAGACACACGGTAGCGTGGCGCCACGCTCACGGATGGACGTCGGTGATCGGTCCGAGGGGCCAGTTTGGTTCCGTTGCCGTTAGCTGCTGTATAATGTGGGGGATTACAGATGTGCGCAGATGTTTTATCACGCTGCTTCCTGAGGTTTCAAATCTGAGCTGAGGGCATCTGTCAGGGAGCACAGGCGACCTCCACCCCCTCATCATTGGTCTAAGTCACCCCGTTTTCTGGCCAGGATTCAATTACTGCTGCCTGGTTGACCCTTGACCTCTCCTCCCCTTGGAAAAACCTCATCTTGTGCCCCCCCAGTGTGACCACGGTTCACTATTGTCACGATGTTCGTTCCTTCTCCTGCAGCTGCCTCTGAGCCATGATCTTGTCTTTCATGTCTTATAACTTCATACTAGATTCTATCAAACGTTTTATCTGTTATGCATCCAGAAGCAAATGATTCCATTTTGTTTCCCTGCCACTGTTAGGAATTCATTTCAAGAGCCAAGTCTTCATTTTCTGTATTTCTAGATTCCAACCTTGCTGTAAGCTTCAGTCGATGGTTGCTAAGCCTTCGCCGTCTCCTAATCACAACACGGATGTCTGTTAATTACCAATTACCAAATGAGTTGAAGTGTTTCTACGACTTAGACAAGGATACCAGATCGATGTGCTGCTTTGCCCCGGGTGGAGCGGCGAGCACCGTTGGCCGTTTAATGAACGGTGGTGGGTTCTGAGCACAGCGGCAGGAACGGGGGGATCAAGCAGCGGCTTTAATAAGAGGCGGCTGCGTGAACGACACAGTTTGGGTTTAGGGTCAGGGATAAAGCGTGAACTTGTAAACTCGCAGAGGGGCCTCGCCTCCCTCGCTACCTCTCGCCCTTCGTGGTGTCATCAGTTAGCAGCTGGGCGTGATAACCCAAACCGCTCTGCGAGAGCAGCGATGAGGCTCCGATTCTCAGCCCCAGCAGAGTTCACACAAAGGTGAGACGGTAGTTTGCTTCCTCAGAGACGCTCGTCTTCCTCCGCCTTTGTTCTTGCAGCTCATCTCTGCGTTCGCTGATCTCGCAATAAGTCTTGAAATGATTCTAACATCAATTTAAAGACGGCCGGTGTCGCACAGTCTCGGGGGGGGGGGGGGGGGGGGGGCTGAGAAGCGGAGGGTTCTCAGTTTGAGCCCCATTGCAGACAAAGCATGGGAGGTGTTCTGGTGGTCGGCGAAGACCCCCCCACAGGCCTTGTCCCTCCCAGTTCCAGCATCACGGGTGTCTTCTTGGGCCGCTGTGGTCCCACTGGGCCAGTTCGCTCTGATCACCTCAGGTGGTGGGAGGTTCATCCCAAGTCTCAACGTGTCCTAACGTCACTCTGCAAGAGCCTCACGTGCACGGACACATGCACGGAGGTCTGCATAGACACATGACAATTTGGCTGTTACACATTGCTTTCCTCCAGTCGTGTGTTTTATTCTCGTCTGTGCGACGAAGCCAGATTTCAGCTCATGGGTCGTCTTTTCTCAGAATGAATAAGGAAAAGGGAGTTTCAGCTTCTCTGTACGAGTGTTTTAATGTTCATGAGTTCAAACCCTCTTCAATCTTCTCAAAAGGCAGAACATTCATCCCCTTTCACACATATTAGTGTGTAATTAATGTGGATTTTGACAGATGGAGGGGAAATGGCCTCGTCAGAGGGAAGGGGACGGGCTACAACGTGTGAAGCGCGAGCTCAGAGGGAGATGCTGGTTCTGGTTGTGACCAGCTGGTCCAGCAGGTTCTGACAGGTGATCTTCAGCAGCTCATCCCTGGCCACTGTGCAGCAAGTCAGAAATGGGTTTTAAAGGCCTGTGAGATGGGTTCAAATGTTGATGCCATGAGATCTTTCTAAACCGTCCACGGTCACTTTCTTTACATTCAACTGTGATTCATCTGAGTGATAATTGTGACTGGAGGTCATTTGTTTATTTAAATTTGTTTAAATTGCCTCTAGGTACACGTGTGTGTGTGTGTGTGTTGTTGTTTTTCACACGTGGTTTCTTAATGCATTCGGGTCTTAAACATTAAGTATAAGACTTAGCTATTAGTTTAACTACATTATCACAGTGTCTCTGCCTGCTAGCAAACATGTACAAATGAGGATTACAAGTCTTCAGAAGGCAACAGGTCATGGTTGGTAAGCTGCCCGGGAGGGGAGTCACTGATATAGTCACTTCTGACAGGCTGTGGAGGAGGTTCTATTGTTGTTGGTGTGTCTGGATGCTACCTGCAGGCACCATCACTGAGACTACAGTATTATCCTATTATTAGGCTTACTTCTTTACGCTTATTACTGCTTGTCAGGTAGGCAGAGAATCCTTTCCAAAATGAGCATCTGCAGGAAAATATTTGACTACTTCTTTATCTCGTTCAAGGGCATCAGCTTACGATAATATTCCGAGTGTTTCGATAAGACACAACAAGCAGAAATGGGAGGTTTGTCTTTATGTGCATTTTTCTGTGGAACGGTGCCACCGTCAGCAGCTTTGGCAGGGTTAGCGTTAGCAACAAGCGCATCTGTTTGCTATCAATTCAGGCTGATATCATCACGGAATACCTTCGTCAGACGGACGCACAATGAGAAGAGGACTTGGTGGTTTGTAACAGTCTCAATTAATGTCTCTGTTTATAGAGGAAATGAACCAAATAAAAAAGCCCATCATATGGTCTGGCAGATTTTGGGCATCGGCCCAGAGATGACAAATGTGCTCTCGCAATAATTCAATCTGCTCCCATAATTCTCTAACTTTTAGGGACAGACAGAATGAAGATTTTCCAGCATGGCAGCCGCCAAGTAGTCGTCCAATAAGTGTGATCAAGCACTAGTTTAGATGCTTCTTCTCTCACTTTATGGATTGACAGATTGAGGGGTACAGAGATACTAGGAAAGAGCCACCGAGTTGCCGGGAACATGTTAACAAGACTTGTTACCAGATCCAAAATGTTCTTGACTCCACAGTGACGATATTACATTAAAACGATGTCAGAAAGGAGGGTTTCTCTGCTGCTAGTGCTCCCTCCTGTCTCTGAGGCCTTTGAGCTCCACCAGCGACCCACCTTCTTTATTAAGGGTGGTCTTTGTTTGAACTGGCCCGAGCTACAAACCCTTTAAAACTCTTATTAAAATAATGTGTGATTCTCTCCGTCTACAGGAAGAGCTTCATGTCCTGGTGGTGGTTGATCCTGCTCATGTCCTGGTGGTGGTTGATCCTGGTCATGTCCTGTGGTGGTTGATCCTGCTCATGTCCTGTGGTGGTTGATCCTGTTCATGTCCTGGTGGTGGTTGATCCTGCTCATGTCCTGGTGGTGGTTGATCCTGGTCATGTCCTGGTGGTGGTTGATCCTGTTCATGTCCTGTGGTGGTTGATCCTGCTCATGTCCTGGTGGTGGTTGATCCTGTTCATGTCCTGGTGGTGGTTGATCCTGCTCATGTCCTGGTGGTGGTTGATCCTGCTCATGTCCTGGGGGTGGTTGATCCTGCTCATGTCCTGGTGGTGGTTGATCCTGTTCATGTCCTGGTGGTGGTTGATCCTGTTCATGTCCTGGTGGTGGTTGATCCTGCTCATGTCCTGGTGGTGGTTGATCCTGCTCATGTCCTGGGGGTGGTTGATCCTGTTCATGTCCTGGTGGTGGTTGATCCTGTTCATGTCCTGGTGGTGGTTGATCCTGCTCATGTCCTGGGGGTGGTTGATCCTGTTCATGTCCTGTGGTGGTTGATCCTGCTCATGTCCTGGTGGTGGTTGATCCTGTTCATGTCCTGTGGTGGTTGATCCTGGTCATGTCCTGGGGGTGGTTGATCCTGTTCATGTCCTGTGGTGGTTGATCCTGCTCATGTCCTGTGGTGGTTGATCCTGGTCATGTCCTGTGGTGGTTGATCCTGGTCATGTCCTGGGGGTGGTTGATCCTGTTCATGTCCTGTGGTGGTTGATCCTGGTCATGTCCTGGTGGTGGTTGATCCTGCTCATGTCCTGGTGATGGTTGATCCTGCTCATGTCCTGGTGGTGGTTGATCCTGTTCATGTCCTGTGGTGGTTGATCCTGGTCATGTCCTGGTGATGGTTGATCCTGTTCATGTCCTGGTGGTGGTTGATCCTGCTCATGTCCTGGTGGTGATTGATCCTGCTCATGTCCTGGTGGTGGTTGATCCTGTTCATGTCCTGGTGGTGGTTGATCCTGTTCATGTCCTGTGGTGGTTGATCCTGTTCATGTCCTGTGGTGGTTGATCCTGTTCATGTCCTGGTGGTGGTTGATCCTGTTCATGTCCTGGTGGTGGTTGATCCTGTTCATGTCCTGGTGGTGGTTGATCCTGTTCATGTCCTGTGGTGGTTGATCCTGTTCATGTCCTGGTGGTGGTTGATCCTGCTCATGTCCTGTGGTGGTTGATCCTGTTCATGTCCTGTGGTGGTTGATCCTGCTCATGTCCTGGTGGTGGTTGATCCTGCTCATGTCCTGGTGGTGGTTGATCCTGTTCATGTCCTGGTGGTGGTTGATCCTGTTCATGTCCTGGTGGTGGTTGATCCTGCTCATGTCCTGTGGTGGTTGATCCTGTTCATGTCCTGTGGTGGTTGATCCTGCTCATGTCCTGGTGGTGGTTGATCCTGCTCATGTCCTGGTGGTGGTTGATCCTGTTCATGTCCTGGTGGTGGTTGATCCTGTTCATGTCCTGGTGGTGGTTGATCCTGCTCATGTCCTGGTGGTGGTTGATCCTGCTCATGTCCTGGGGGTGGTTGATCCTGTTCATGTCCTGGTGGTGGTTGATCCTGTTCATGTCCTGGTGGTGGTTGATCCTGCTCATGTCCTGGGGGTGGTTGATCCTGTTCATGTCCTGTGGTGGTTGATCCTGCTCATGTCCTGGTGGTGGTTGATCCTGTTCATGTCCTGTGGTGGTTGATCCTGGTCATGTCCTGGGGGTGGTTGATCCTGTTCATGTCCTGTGGTGGTTGATCCTGCTCATGTCCTGTGGTGGTTGATCCTGGTCATGTCCTGTGGTGGTTGATCCTGGTCATGTCCTGGGGGTGGTTGATCCTGTTCATGTCCTGTGGTGGTTGATCCTGGTCATGTCCTGGTGGTGGTTGATCCTGCTCATGTCCTGGTGATGGTTGATCCTGCTCATGTCCTGGTGGTGGTTGATCCTGTTCATGTCCTGTGGTGGTTGATCCTGGTCATGTCCTGGTGATGGTTGATCCTGTTCATGTCCTGGTGGTGGTTGATCCTGTTCATGTCCTGTGGTGGTTGATCCTGGTCATGTCCTGGTGGTGGTTGATCCTGTTCATGTCCTGTGGTGGTTGATCCTGCTCATGTCCTGGTGGTGGTTGATCCTGTTCATGTCCTGGTGGTGGTTGATCCTGTTCATGTCCTGTGGTGGTTGATCCTGTTCATGTCCTGTGGTGGTTGATCCTGTTCATGTCCTGGTGGTGGTTGATCCTGTTCATGTCCTGGTGGTGGTTGATCCTGTTCATGTCCTGGTGGTGGTTGATCCTGTTCATGTCCTGTGGTGGTTGATCCTGTTCATGTCCTGGTGGTGGTTGATCCTGCTCATGTCCTGTGGTGGTTGATCCTGTTCATGTCCTGTGGTGGTTGATCCTGCTCATGTCCTGGTGGTGGTTGATCCTGCTCATGTCCTGGTGGTGGTTGATCCTGTTCATGTCCTGGTGGTGGTTGATCCTGTTCATGTCCTGGTGGTGGTTGATCCTGCTCATGTCCTGTGGTGGTTGATCCTGTTCATGTCCTGTGGTGGTTGATCCTGTTCATGTCCTGTGGTGGTTGATCCTGCTCATGTCCTGGTGGTGGTTGATCCTGTTCATGTCCTGTGGTGGTTGATCCTGCTCATGTCCTGGTGGTGATTGATCCTAACGCCCCCGTCTAACCAGTCCATCATCAGTGTACTGGAGGCCCTGGCTGGTGGTGGATATTCAGCCACACACACTCACACACACACACACCCACACTCACACACACACTCTCACACACACACACACCCACCCACACACACACACACACTCACTCACTCACTCACTCACTCACTCACTCACTCACTCACTCACTCACTCACTCACTCACTCACTCACACCCACCCACCCACCCTCTCACACACACACCCACACACCCACTCACACACACACACTGGTGCACGAGAGGCCCGTTCTGTGGTCCAAAGTTATGAAGCAGTTGGTTTCCCTCTCAAAGATTCTGCCTCCCTAATCGGGTCTCTCTCTTGGCACCGCCCGTGTTTACATCTGCACTGTGGCCCGATTGCAAGGCTGAGAAATTATGAATGGTTTTTAAGCCGAACTTGCTGAAAGGAAGAGTGCCAAATTCCAGAAATGTAAATGTTTCATATCATGTATCTTGTGCCGTAAATGCCTGTGACAAAAGTGTGGGAGGGCGTCTTTCTAAAGGGCTGTGAAAGTTTGCGAGGGCCTGTCAGCAGCAATTTGCCTGCTGCAGAGCCGGGACGTGTCGGGGCGGCGTGTGAGACTGAGATTGAGGAGAGCAGCGTGCACGGCAGCGTGCACGGCAGCGTGCACACTCTCCTCCCAGAGAGCTCCGGTCCCTCAGCTCCCCCTCCAGTGGAGAGATCTTGGCAGAATGTCCTCCCTTCATCTGTTCCCCCAGGCAGAGCAGCTCCCCCAATGATCCACACTTCTCCATATTTTACACCCCCGAAATGGGCACAGCTCCGATCCCCTTATTCCTCTTCAGATTTCACTTCATTTCATCCTTTGGTTTTGTGTTTTCAGTCTTGCATGCTAACGCCAAGTGTGTATTGGCTTGTTGATTCCCTCAAATATTTGGAGGTTTGCAGACATTTTAGAATCCCACAGGAAGCAGGAGATCAACTCTTTAGATTAGGAAATGTAATCTGAAAGTCAATCCAAAGGCTCGTCAGTGACGTTTGCTCCGAGGAGGCGCAGCTTCACCTTCCAGAGGGTTAGGGTTCCAGAGGGTTAGGGTTCTAGAGGGTTAGGGTTCCAGAGGGTTAGGGTTCTAGAGGGTTAGGGTTCTAGAGGCTCCACATTTCTGTTTCACTCAACGTTTGGCTGCGTATTAATGAGGAATTCCTGCTTCCATCCCCACGTCTGCTGAACTTCCTGCGTATCAATGTGACACCTTTCATTCTATACAACTACATTTGGCATCATCTTTGCCTTTATGTCTTAGCTCATGAAATCCTGCTGGTCATGTGACCAGCTGTGAATCAACAAATGTCTCCCGAGAGCTCGGACCGACCACGTTCTCTCAGCAATTCAATTTCCTGTCACTTGTGTGGGTGTTGACCCGCCTCGGCCACTTAGACACCGGCCCGTGTGAGGAAAGTTCTTCTGAACGTGGCTGGTGGTTGGTCAGAGGGTTAACGAGCCTTTGGAGCGGTACCGACCCGTCGTGGGAGGTGTTTAATTGACCAGAGTCACCGGGTCACGTCTCTTTTTTAAAATCAAGGTACATGTGTTGGTTGGTTTTGTTTTACAGCTGGTGTGTGTGTGCGTGCGTGTGTGTGTGTGTGTGTGTGTTTGTGTGTGTGCGTGCGTGCGTGTGTGTTTGTGTGTGTGTGCGTGTGTGTTTGTGTGTGTCCGTGCGTGCACGCGTGTGTGTGAGAGAGAGAGGTGCGAGCATGAGCCTGAGCGCACCAGAGCCAACCCTGACCCAGGGTTAAACCCTAACCCAGGGTCTAACCCTAACCCTAACCCAGGGTTAAACCCTAACCCAGGGTTAAACCCTAACCCTAACCCAGGGTTAAACCCTAACCCAGGGTCTAACCCTAACCCTAACCCAGGGTTAAACCCTAACCCAGGGTTAAACCCTAACCCTAACCCACCCTAACCCAGGGTTAAACCCTAACCCTAACCCAGGGTTAAACCCTAACCCAGGGTTAAACCCTAACCCTAACCCAGGGTTAAACCCTAACCCAGGGTCTAACCCTAACCCTAACCCAGGGTTAAACCCTAACCCAGGGTTAAACCCTAACCCTAACCCACCCTAACCCAGGGTTAAACCCTAACCCTAACCCAGGGTTAAACCCTAACCCAGGGTTAAACCCTAACCCTAACCCAGGGTTAAACCCTAACCCAGGGTTAAACCCTAACCCTAACCCAGGGTTAAACCCTAACCCAGGGTCTAACCCTAACCCTAACCCAGGGTTAAACCCTAACCCAGGGTTAAACCCTAACCCTAACCCACCCTAACCCAGGGTTAAACCCTAACCCTAACCCAGGGTTAAACCCTAACCCAGGGTTAAACCCTAACCCTGGGTTAAACCCTAACCCTAACCCAGGGTTAAACCCTAACCCAGGGTTAAACCCTAACCCAGGGTTAAACCCTAACCCTAACCCTGGGTTAAACCCTAACCCTAACCCAGGGTTAAACCCTAACCCTAACCCAGGGTTAAACCCTAACCCAGGGTTAAACCCTAACCCTAACCCACCCTAACCCAGGGTTAAACCCTAACCCTGGGTTAAACCCTAACCCTAACCCACCCTAACCCAGGGTTAAACCCTAACCCTAACCCAGGGTTAAACCCTAACCCTAACCCAGGGTTAAACCCTAACCCAGCTCTCCAAAGGAAAGCAGCCAGCTTGGTGTCTGTGAACGTTGAGACCTGTAAAGATCACGTCTGGTCCACCTCCAAAGCTCAACCATGATCTCAGACCAGCCGCGGTTCCTTTTTTACATGCTAATAAATGGATCCGCTTCCGTTCAGCTTGGCTGTGGTGTGATATTTGGTATCGACGCTAACGGAGAGTCAATCCTTCATCGTCATCTTCAGCTGGATGGTTTTGACCAACATTTGCTGCCATCAGCTCAGCAGGAAATAAAAGATCTCAGCAGAACATTTACTGTACTTAGTGCTGCAAATCACCATCTGATGGCATTGTTCTTCATCCTGTTAGCATCCCTCCTGTGGCAGGTTTTGATTTTAAGCATTTATTTTGACAGACAGCTGCCCCCATATGGAAGCCAAAAACAATTTCCCAAAGGCCAGAGGAAGCATAGCTAGCTTCAGTGCAGGAACAAAGAACCATTGGTATTATTCATAATTAAACTGTTATTATGTACTGCTGAATATTTCCATTCTTCTGCCTCTCTTGCTCAGTCTCATTTCCCCTCTCGCTACTTTGCACCTCGTGCTGGGAACATCTGTCTGGCGTCAGAGAGGAGCCTGGCTGTGCAGATTGGAGCAGGTAGAGGAGCACATTGTAGACCAGCTAATGATGAGAGTGTCTGCCCTCTCTCTTGGAGGAGACGCAAGCTGCTGCTTCTCGCTCGCTCGCTCCACTCTTACGCCCAGGGAAACAGATTTCCAAACATATGCAGTGTGTTTTTAATCCAGTTGAGCACTTCATTTCCCAACAAACACAAATAACCTTACGGGACATCCATATCTTATGACAAGGGGGTGGGCGCAAAGGAATTGAACAATTTTCCTTTTTAATGTGATTTTCTTTTTCTCCTTCCAAAGTTGCTTAGCATGCTCGTAGCCCAGGTTAGCACTGTGCTTGTTTATGGATTTCCAAACTTTTCTACACAAGTGGCGCCTGGCTCAAAGTCGTGCAGAGCAACTTTATCCCATCTTAACTTGCTGCACCTGTTGTTGAAACTTGAGCAGACAGAAGAACCCTGGGAAGAGTGGGACACCATGCTTGGGTCTGTGAGTGAGCGAAAGACGACCCAGAAGTGTGTGACTTTACACTGATTCCTGATAGCGTTCCAACAAACTTCAACCAAGCGCCTTTACCGGGTCTTTCACAGCTCTCCTATTTAATCCTCTTTCACTTCAGCTTATTAACAAATAGGTTCTTCTCCAGTGTGGGCTGCTGCTCTGACTCTTCTCCTCCACCTAAAGGGAGCGTTACGTAAGAATCCTCTGCTCAATTGTGAACTCCATCCCCCGTCTGCATACAACAAACACAGAAATAGACAAAATAGACGATCACCAACCAGGTTGATGCTGGAACCTCCCAGATCCGTCCGCCGTGTCGGCGCTGACTGTGGTTCTGTTGCAGTTTGGGCCCTGAAGGCTTCATCTTATGGAGAACGTGATCATTTCAGTCGGACTGATTTTGCAGAGAACCTGAAATGAACGTGTTACTGGTTCTGCTGTTGCTTTCGGACCTGCAAACAGGATCTTTCTAGATTGCTCTCCAGGAATACGAGAACAAACTAGAAAGCCCTTTTTGGAGCCAGTCTGTCACACTATAGCATATTAGTCATAAAAGGAACAGATTGGACCTTTTCCATTTAAATGCATTTAAAAAAATCACCAGCTCTGCACACATGAAGCTCTTCTTTTAATATGTGCCCCCTTTTTTCACACCCACGACCATTGTGTATAAAATCCTTTTTTCTAAAAAGATTTCTAGTCGCAGCCGCAGACAATGTTCCCCCACACAAGCTGTCGTCTTTGTCATACCTCCTCCCCTCCCCTCCTTTCAGTAGAGCAGGATCTCTGGCAGACAGCCCCAACGTGCACGTTTCCGTGCGCTGGGGTGCAGGTCGGACGGCGTGCTGGATTCCGCCTACCTGCTCCCTGTATCAGGTCAATTGTGACCGACAGCAAAGAGCAAAAAAATCAAGCATGGAAATGAAGAAATGGGCGGGCCCAAGAATTAGTGTGAGGGTTCGAGGGGGGGTCCTGGGGCCGTGGCTGGGGGGGTGTTTCCTCTCGGGGTGTCTCCACATAGGGTAGAGCGAAGGGGTGTGAAGCCTGCTGATAAAAACAACTCACTAACAATTATGCCCACCTAAAATAGCCCCAGCTTAAGTATACAGCGTGCACGCCAGTTAGTTGGACACGGAAACAAAGACTTCACAAAAGACCTCCTGGAGCCAAAGTACTTTCTTGTGTTTTGGCGTGATAATTAGGTGTGACAGCTATGAGTGCAAAGTTGGCAGATATGATGGTGGCCTGTCCAACGCTGCGCTTTCATCAGGATTCCTCGTGTGTTTGAGTTTATTTATTTAAACATATATCCAAAGTAACCCATGGATAAATAGACCTTTACAAATGGTCAGGGAGCAGGTTTGCTTCACATGATTAAACTCATTCTGTCTTTTTTCTGTACATTTAAACACCCAAGTCTCCAAAAACACGTCTTCGCCGTGCGCTCGTTAAAGTGGTAATGCCTTAATACCCTCAGAAGATAATGACTTCTATTATCAGAAGCAAATGCCACCATTAAAATACGTGTTCAGTCAAAGCCACCTTGTTACACTGAATCATTTGTGTATGATTGCTGCTTTTCCTCCAAATTAATTCTCTGGATTTGTTGGACTTGTTCTTATTGATATTCTGTAGGACTAACAACCATAAAATCCAGCCGGACCTCTGATCTGTGCTATTGACCATCATCATAGCCACGAGCTTTATTACACTCTGGTATTTTTATGCTACGCTTGGTGTGAAACCTGTTTACATTGCAGGGTTCCGTATAGTTCATCCCTCTGCCGCTCGCTCACATTCCCAAGCACTGTATAGATTTCCTTCAGCTGATGAAATTAAAAAGACAGCAGTGAGTGTGTGGTGTGCCTTCCAGCTACACGATTTGCCTGCGAGTTCACGATATGGGTTGAGAGGGGAGTTCCTTTGGGGGGGATTAAATAGCTCCCTCTCTTCCTTCCCTCCTCCCCTGCCCTCCATACTTGCAGAACACAAACAGCTTGCAGGGCTGTGCGGTGCTTCTCCTCCATGTTGCCACAGCGCTGCTCACAGGTAACAATAAGCCAGGGTCAAAGGTTAAGAGGATTGCAGAGCACAGGTTCTCCGTCTTCCTCTGGCAAATGTTGTGCATATAGGCAGAGAGAACAGAGCCCATGGTGTTGCTGCGAGACCAGACGGGCGTAACGATGAACAATCCCAAGGTCGGCTTCATGCAGATATGGCGGCCTGGCCTAGAAGGTCACACACCAGCTCCTCAAGACTCTCCAGCTGCTTCTGCCAGGAACATTAGCGTCATTTAGGCCATTTTCAAATGTCGCTCTTTTCTTTCCAGCCCAAAAGAAGAGATAAACTATCTGAAAGGAAAGATTTCGGATGCAACCAGAGTCATAACGACCTTCTTTTAAGAATCCAAGATTAGTTCTTTCTAGTCAGGATCCAGGGTTCTGGTGAACGCCGGCCTGGTTAACCAGCGTGTGTGATGTCCCGTTAAAAAGGACATTTAAAGCAACGGAGCATAAAATGGAATGTTTAAATATGCAGATTTAAAAGTTCGGCTCATTGTCACAAATGTATTCAGAATGAGGCATATTTGGTAACATTTTGTAACTGTACATTTTAAACTGTATATGTTCCCCCAAAAGTCAGAATTAATAATGAAGATGCTTTTTGGCCTGAAATTGCGACTCAAACAATTATGTACTTAGTTTTCTTCCAACAAATGCATTCCACATTATTGTTTTGCCTCACAGCAAAGCACCCAAAAGACTAAAACCTTTCATTTCAGCAAAGGCCGCAATTGGTCACCATCAATAAAAGCATAAAAGCATTTATTTCCCACGTTTGTCAAATTAACAGCATACTCCAACTCCCATAGGACTTGGAAGGTTCATTAACCTTCCTGTGGAGTGGGACAGGTTCCCAGCAGTTACCATAACCTCTGTCTCGCTTTTGCCTCAATTATAATAGAAGAATTAAACATCCAGTGATTCAAAACAGTAATGCTACCTCTTAAATCCCTTTGTAGCAGCTCTCAGTGGTTAATGACTAAAGACACTAAATGAACTCCGGTTAGCAACAGACGGACGTTGCAAATGGCCACTTTTACCAGCCGTGACCGTCGACGCCGCTGTTTGATGGATGGATTTTCCTGTTTGTATAAATTTGTTCTTTGTTACTTTGCTTTTCTACATATAATCTTAATGACAGAATAAACCACCGATAACCAATATGGAAACACTTGGAACTAGTTCAATAACCAGTTTACATTGTTTTCTGTAGGTTAACCGTGGTTTACTGTCCTTCCAAAGCATAAAAAAAGACTGACCTTGAAGTAATTAAGTGGTCAATTACACGCCTGTTGATCCCTTTTAATTTTGGGATAATTAGATTAATTGTGTGGCCAACGAGTTGATTCTCTTGTCCACCTACTCCTCCTCCATCGTGCTCCTCAACCCTTCTACCTTCTCTTCCACCCCGACGTGTTGGAATACGTGTTGGAATACACATGTTGGAATGCATGTCGGAATGCATGTTGGAATACGTGTTGGAATACGTGTTGGAATACGTGTTGGAATACATGTTGGAATACGTGTTGGAATACGTGTTGGAATATATGTTGGAATACGTGTTGGAATACGTGTTGGAATACGTGTTGGAATACACATGTTGGAATACACATGTTGGAATACGTGTTGGAATACATGTTGGAATACACATGTTGGAATACATGTTGGAATACACATGTTGGAATACATGTTGGAATGCATGTTGGAATACACATGTTGGAATACACATGTTGGAATACATGTTGGAATACATGTTGGAATACACATGTTGGAATACGTGTTGGAATACATGTTGGAATACATGTTGGAATGCATGTTGGAATACACATGTTGGAATACACATGTTGGAATACGTGTTGGAATACATGTTGGAATACACATGTTGGAATGCATGTTGGAATACACATGTTGGAATGCGTGTTGGAATGCATGTTGGAATACATGTTGGAATACACATGTTGGAATGCGTGTTGGAATGCATGTTGGAATACATGTTGGGATACACATGTTGGAATGCGTGTTGGAATGCATGTTGGAATACATGTTGGGATACACATGTTGGAATGCATGTTGGAATACACATGTTGGAATACGTGTTGGAATACGTGTTGGAATGCATGTTGGAATACATGTTGGAATGCGTGTTGGAATACACATGTTGGAATACGTGTTGGAATGCATGTTGGAATACATGTTGGAATACATGTTGGAATACATGTTGGAATACACATGTTGGAATACATGTTGGAATACACATGTTGGAATACATGTTGGAATGCATGTTGGAATACACATGTTGGAATACATGTGTTGGAATACACGTGTTGGAATACATGTTGGAATACACATGTTGGAATGCATGTTGGAATACACATGTTGGAATGCGTGTTGGAATGCATGTTGGAATACATGTTGGAATACACATGTTGGAATGCGTGTTGGAATGCATGTTGGAATACACATGTTGGAATGCGTGTTGGAATGCATGTTGGAATACATGTTGGGATACACATGTTGGAATACATGTTGGAATACACATGTTGGAATACGTGTTGGAATACGTGTTGGAATGCATGTTGGAATACATGTTGGAATGCGTGTTGGAATACATGTTGGAATAGATGTTGGAATAGGTGTTGGAATACGTGTTGGAATACATGTTGGAATAGATGTTGGAATACGTGTTGGAATACGTGTTGGAATACATGTTGGAATACACATGTTGGAATACGTGTTGGAATACATGTTGGAATACACGTGTTGGAATACACGTGTTGGAATACATGTTGGAATACACATGTTGGAATACACGTGTTGGAATACATGTTGGAATACGTGTTGGAATACACATGTTGGAATACGTGTTGGAATACACATGTTGGAATACACGTGTTGGAATACGTGTTGGAATACACATGTTGGAATACACATGTTGGAATACATGTTGGAATGCATGTTGGAATACACATGTTGGAATACGTGTTGGAATGCATGTTGGAATGCATGTTGGAATAGATGTTGGAATAGATGTTGGAATAGGTGTTGGAATACGTGTTGGAATGCATGTTGGAATACACATGTTGGAATGCATGTTGGAATACACATGTTGGAATACGTGTTGGAATGCATGTTGGAATGCATGTTTCAGTCCGTGCATCTGGCTGTTTCACTGGGATGAACCTCCCACAGCTCTCCACCTGCACCTCCCCTCACCTTCATGTATTCACCGATCACGCCAGCAGACCATTTCGATATCTTCTGGATTTGTGGTCTCACGGCTGAACATGGCTGTCGCCATGGCGCAGCGGGTCCTTGTATTTGTGTGCATGTGTCACATGATGTCCCCGTGGGTAGACGCAGGCTGGGATTTTCCACTCCCACCCCCGCCGGTGGGAAGCCCTGTATGGGACATGTCAGCGCCGTTTTGCTGGTTGTGCTGGTGGAGCTCGAGGTGGGCCGAGGTGGGCAGCCTTGTTCCTGTTCCAGGATTCCCTCTTCAGTGAGTCAGCCAGCCCCCACTCAACATGGCTGTTACCTTGGGAACTCACGCAGAGACTTCCTACTACAGCGCTGGAGCACAGGCTCCTCGGCAGCACCGATGCTCGGCAGCACGCAGGAAGCAGCATGAAATCAGCTCATTAGAACCGTCTGACCACCACGATTAGGCCCAATCTGCTCGTTGAGGCTCCGCTGACCAGCCCTGCACCGGCGGAATGACCAGCTCGTGTGGCCAGCCTCTGAAGCCACTGATTTGAGGATGTGCGTGCGTGCGTGCGTGCGTGCGTGCGTGCGTGCGTGCGTGCGTGCGTGCGTGCTCCATGGTCATCATGGTAATGAGCACAGAGGGAGCAGGTTTGCTCCACAGCAGCGCCTCAGGTGATGTCGGGCGTGTCCGCAGCTCATTTTCTAGCGAGTGTTTCCAACTCAGTTCATTACCAAAGACAAATGAGTTTCTTTACTTGAGCCATTATTCGAGCAGCCTAAGTAGTTAAGTGGGTTAATTTGTTGATGCAGCGAAGCAGATCTTGACTCGCCCCCTCGCCCAGCCTTTCCCGGTCCCGGTTCTCCCGACCGCCAGACAGGAGCTCCTCCCACTGGCACAGCCGCCAACGCCAGAACCTGCAGACAACTCTATTAATATTCTGTTTAAATGAGTTCTTGTCAATAATACTTTAAATTAAAAGCACTTGAAGATTGTTGGTCATCTTCGTTTCTAGGTGTTCAGGTCTGTGAGGTCGTTCCACCGTGGAACCAAACGACCTGCTCGACCTAACCCTAACCCTGACCCTAACCCTAACCCTAACCCTGACCCTGACCCTAACCCTGACCCTAACCCTGACCCTAACCCTGACCCTAACCCTAACCCTGACCCTGACCCTGACCCTATCCCTGACCCTAACCCTGACCCTAACCCTAACCCTGACCCTGACCCTGACCCTAACCCTAACCCTAACCCTAACCCTAACCTAACCCTAACCCTGACCCTGACCCTGACCCTAACCCTAACCTAACCCTAACCCTGACCCTAACCCTAACCCTGACCCTGACCCTAACCTAACCCTGACCCTGACCCTGACCCTGACCCTAACCCTAACCCTGACCCTGACCCTAACCCTAACCCTGCTGGCATCCGCAGGGTTCAGCATCAGGTGCTTTGTGATCTTGCTGGTGGATGTTGGCTCTGGTCCTGGTTAACCTCGGGGCCGTTGGCACTATAAACCTCTGTGTCTCTGTGGAACCTCTGTGTCTCTGTGGAACCTCTGTGTCTCTGTGGAACCTCTGCGTCTCTGTGGAACCTCTGTGTTTCTGTGGAACCTCTGTGTCTCTATGGAACCTCTGTGTCTCTATGGAACCTCTGTGTCTCTGTGGAACCTCTGTGTCTCTATGGAACCTCTGTGGAACCTCTGTGTCTCTGTGGAACCTCTGTGTCTCTGTGGAACCTCTGTGGAACCTCTGTGTCTCTGTGGAACCTCTGTGTCTCTGTGGAACCTCTGTGGAACCTCTGTGTCTCTATGGAACCTCTGTGGAACCTCTGTGTCTCTGTGGAACCTCTGTGTTTCTGTGGAACTTCTGTGTCTCTGTGGAACCTCTGTGGAACCTCTGTGGAACCTCTGTGTCTCTGTGGAACCTCTGTGGAACCTCTGTGTCTCTGTGAAACCTCTGTGTCTCTGTGGAACCACTGTGTCTCTGTGGAACCTCTGTGTCTCTGTGGAACCTCTGTGGAACCTCTGTGTCTCTGTGGAACCTCTGTGTTTCTGTGGAACCTCTGTGTCTCTGTGGAACCTCTGTGTCTCTGTGGAACCTCTGTGTTTCTGTGGAACCTCTGTGTCTCTGTGGAACCTCTGTGGAACCTCTGTGGAACCTCTGTGTCTCTGTGGAACCTCTGTGGAACCTCTGTGTCTCTGTGAAACTTCTGTGTCTCTGTGGAACCTCTGTGTCTCTGTGGAACCTCTGTGGAACCACTGTGTCTCTGTGGAACCTCTGTGGAACCTCTGTGTCTCTGTGGAACCTCTGCGTCTCTGTGGAACCTCTGTGTCTCTGTGGAACCTCTGTGTCTCTGTGGAACCTCTGTGGAACCTCTGTGTCTCTGTGAAACTTCTGTGTCTCTGTGGAACCTCTGTGTCTCTGTGGAACCTCTGTGGAACCACTGTGTCTCTGTGGAACCTCTGTGGAACCTCTGTGTCTCTGTGGAACCTCTGCGTCTCTGTGGAACCTCTGTGTCTCTGTGGAACCTCTGTGTCTCTGTGGAACCTCTGTGGAACCTCTGTGTCTCTGTGGAACCTCTGTGTCTCTGTGGAACCTCTGTGTCTCTGTGGAACTTCTGTGTTTCTGTGGAACCTCTGTGGAACCTCTGTGTCTCTGTGGAACCTCTGTGTCTCTGTGGAACTTCTGTGTTTCTGTGGAACCTCTGTGGAACCACTGTGTCTCTGTGGAACCTCTGTGGAACCTCTGTGGAACCTCTGTGTCTCTGTGGAACCTCTGTGGAACCTCTGTGTCTCTGAGGAACCTCTGTGGAACCTCTGTGTCTCTGTGGAACCTCTGCGTCTCTGTGGAACCTCTGTGTCTCTGTGGAACCTCTGTGTCTCTGTGGAACCTCTGTGGAACCTCTGTGTCTCTGTGGAACCTCTGTGTCTCTGTGGAACTTCTGTGTTTCTGTGGAACCTCTGTGGAACCACTGTGTCTCTGTGGAACCTCTGTGTCTCTGTGGAACCTCTGTGGAACCTCTGTGTCTCTGTGGAACCTCTGTGTCTCTGTGGAACCTCTGTGTCTCTGTGGAACTTCTGTGTTTCTGTGGAATCTCTGTGGAACCACTGTGTCTCTGTGGAACCTCTGTGGAACCTCTGTGTCTCTGTGGAACCTCTGTGGAACCTCTGTGTCTCTGTGGAACCTCTGTGTCTCTGTGGAACTTCTGTGTTTCTGTGGAATCTCTGTGGAACCACTGTGTCTCTGTGGAACCTCTGTGGAACCACTGTGTCTCTGTGGAACCTCTGTGGAACCTCTGTGTCTCTGTGGAACCTCTGTGTCTCTGTGGAACTTCTGTGTTTCTGTGGAATCTCTGTGGAACCACTGTGTCTCTGTGGAACCTCTGTGGAACCACTGTGTCTCTGTGGAACCTCTGTGGAACCTCTGTGTCTCTGTGGAACCTCTGTGTCTCTGTGGAACTTCTGTGTTTCTGTGGAATCTCTGTGGAACCACTGTGTCTCTGTGGAACCTCTGTGGAACCACTGTGTCTCTGTGGAACCTCTGTGGAACCTCTGTGTCTCTGTGGAACCTCTGCGTCTCTGTGGAACCTCTGTGTCTCTGTGGAACCTCTGTGTCTCTGTGGAACCTCTGTGGAACCTCTGTGTCTCTGTGAAACTTCTGTGTCTCTGTGGAACCTCTGTGTCTCTGTGGAACCTCTGTGGAACCACTGTGTCTCTGTGGAACCTCTGTGGAACCTCTGTGTCTCTGTGGAACCTCTGCGTCTCTGTGGAACCTCTGTGTCTCTGTGGAACCTCTGTGTCTCTGTGGAACCTCTGTGGAACCTCTGTGTCTCTGTGGAACCTCTGTGTCTCTGTGGAACCTCTGTGTCTCTGTGGAACTTCTGTGTTTCTGTGGAACCTCTGTGGAACCTCTGTGTCTCTGTGGAACCTCTGTGTCTCTGTGGAACTTCTGTGTTTCTGTGGAACCTCTGTGGAACCACTGTGTCTCTGTGGAACCTCTGTGGAACCTCTGTGGAACCTCTGTGTCTCTGTGGAACCTCTGTGGAACCTCTGTGTCTCTGAGGAACCTCTGTGGAACCTCTGTGTCTCTGTGGAACCGCTGCGTCTCTGTGGAACCTCTGTGTCTCTGTGGAACCTCTGTGTCTCTGTGGAACCTCTGTGGAACCTCTGTGTCTCTGTGGAACCTCTGTGTCTCTGTGGAACTTCTGTGTTTCTGTGGAACCTCTGTGGAACCACTGTGTCTCTGTGGAACCTCTGTGTCTCTGTGGAACCTCTGTGGAACCTCTGTGTCTCTGTGGAACCTCTGTGTCTCTGTGGAACTTCTGTGTTTCTGTGGAATCTCTGTGGAACCACTGTGTCTCTGTGGAACCTCTGTGGAACCACTGTGTCTCTGTGGAACCTCTGTGGAACCTCTGTGTCTCTGTGGAACTTCTGTGTTTCTGTGGAATCTCTGTGGAACCACTGTGTCTCTGTGGAACCTCTGTGGAACCACTGTGTCTCTGTGGAACCTCTGTGGAACCTCTGTGTCTCTGAGGAACCTCTGTGGAACCTCTGTGCTTTGCTCTAATGTGGCCAAAAGCAGATACAACAGAAATAGGTGGACTTCTATTTGAACTTCGAACGGATATTAACTACTTAAAATAAAGGCAAAGATCAAAGTTCATTTGATGGAGAATATTTCTGCTGAGTTGCGACACACAGACGCTCCACAGATGCCACAGGTGATCCAGGTCGAGCTCTTCCAAAGAATGGATGTTGTCTGATCGCCTCAGGCGGCCGTTCCCTAAAAGTGGCCCTTGCTGTCCAGCGTCCAATCAGGTGGAAAAGACTGTGTTAACCACACCCACTTCAAATTTCTGACCAATCAAACAATAGCAATGAGACCCCAGATGAGTAAAAGGTTCTGCGCTGTTGACCTGTCGTTAACAAGCTGTGAGAACCTGAACCGGGCCTGAACCAGAACAAAATGAGTCCCGTAGAAGCAAGAAGACATTTCTGGCAGTAAGTGAGCAAATGTTTGGAGTAGCGACCATGCTAACTAGCCTGATAACTCAGTTAGCCAGTTAGGTTGAGAAGAAACAAGACATTCTGATGTCAGAAGAACTTGACAGAAAACTCTCTCATAAAAATGAACAAAATTCCTCCAGGTCGAGGGTCCTCACAACAGCTTTAAGTCCCCGATTGGAGTGTTGAGCTTGTAAATAGTGAAGTTCCTTGTGAGAAACTACTTTTATTCACAATAAGCCTTCAAATAAATGGATGATTACTGTGGAGAAGATGAGGCGGCAGTCATAAGCACTTGGCTTGGGTGGAATAAGCAGGGTGGGGGTGGTGGTGGGTGGCGGTGGTGTTGGGGGGTGTACAAGTCCAGACTCAGAAATAGAGCTGTGAACACCATCTGTCATGCTCTCTCTCCCCGTCTGTTAGCCTGACTGCAAGTGAAAAAAAAGAATGATGCTCTCAGAACTGCATTAGAAGAATGTGGGTGCTGATTATCGTAGGTGTGGGTTGGGAGGGTGTGTGTGCGGGGGGGTGGGTATTCCTGGTGAAACCGTGAAACCGCATCCCTTAATCCGCCCACCTCTCCTACCTACAGCCTCTTGTCAGAGGATTCCTACCGGAAGTTACACAAACACAGGATTCATCTCCTCCTCTAAGGCCTGGAGGAGGTTTAGCAGATCACGTCTAAGCTTGTTTCAAATATGAAATAGCTTTGCTGAGCTGCATTAAGAGTCATTTTCAGGATGCTTAAAATAATAATCATAAAAATGAGAAGTTGTCGTCACATTAGTATCATTATTAGTGTGGGGGAAATAATGCTGTCATCTAAATACCTGAGATTCAGATGAACTGGACATGGACATGGACCTGATCTGATCTGGACCAGCTGTGGGAACCGCGTCCCCGAGTCCAGGGATCAGGGATCAGGAGCGCTGGCACATCCAAGCCGGAAAAATCAGTCAATAAAACAGGTGTCTTACGTAACAGTCAGAAATAAAAGGTCACGGTCAGGCTACACGCTAATGAAATGGGGAAACACTCAGGCTGCAGCTTGTTTACAAGATGTCCAACTTTTAACCTTTAACCTGCTGCAGTCAGGTGACCAGAGCAGCAAAATCCATCCATCTATTCATTTCTAAAGCCTCTGATCTTTCTCTGATTCATCTGCGGTGATTCTGCTGTCAGAAATGGGACAGTCTTCCTGGAGGACTGAGACATCTTTCGGAAGGCTAACCCCCTGCTGTGTGCCACAACTCTGTGACCCTCTCAGGTGACCCTCAGCCATGTGTGCGATTCACAAACGTGGCCAAACGTGCACAACGTATGGCAAAGAATACGTTGGTGTGGATGTTCAGGCTCCGTGGCTGGAACCTTTAGCCTGGATCGCTGAGTTACAGCAGTTTAGCTAACGATACGGCAGTGGCACGTTCCACAGAAATGAAATTTCATTGGAAACATTTTGTTTTGTTAAAATGTACAAATAATCAAAACAATCTAAAGTGTAGAAATGCACAGGGGCGGAGCCTCGCTATAACGTCACACTGGACATTCGGCTCCCGAAATCACTGAAAATGGATGAAATGTTTGTTTGGTTTTAACATGAATTCAAATGTAGATCAGAAAATGTTGGGAAGAAATGATGATGGTTCCGTCCTCGGAAACTGCACGGACGCATCCCATTCTGAGACCTGCTGGTTGTTGAACTAGCGCGCTAATTATTAACCCTTGAAAGACCGCCACAAGTACGTTAGCAGCAATTCAGCAAATCGCTTACGAATCAAATCTGTAACGATTCGTATGTGCATGAATTCATTTAAATGTTCAAGAGGGTTAGGAACAAAAACTGAACAAGAGGAACCGAGTGTTTTCTCCAACATGTCGTACATGAGCTCTTTCTGCAGCGCGTCCAAAAACAAAGCTCTTTTCAGTGGGTTAGTGCTTGTACGTGCATATACCATTATATACCGTTATATACCGTTATATACCGTCAGTTACCGTTATATACCATTACATACCGTCAGATACCATTATATACCGTCAGTTACCGTTATATACCGTCAGTTACCGTTATATACCATTATATACCGTCAGATACCGTTATATACCATTATATACCGTCATATACCATCATATACCGTCAGATACCGTTATATACCGTCAGTTACCGTTATATACCATTATATACCGTCAGATACCGTTATATACCATTATATACCGTCATATACCGTCAGATACCGTTATATACCATTATATACCGTCAGATACCGTCATATACCGTCAGATACCGTTATATACCATTATATACCGTCAGATACCGTCATATACCGTCAGATACTGTTATATACCATTATATACCATCAGTTACCGTTATATACCATTATATACCGCCAGATACATCATATACCGTCAGATACCGTTATATACCATTATATACCGTTATATACCGTTATATACCGTCAGTTACCGTTATATACCATTACATACCGTCAGATACCATTATATACCGTCAGTTACCGTTATATACCATTATATACCATCATATACCATCATATACCGTCAGATACCGTTATATACCGTCAGATACCGTCATATACCATTATATACCGTCAGATACCGTCATATACCGTCAGATACTGTTATATACCATTATATACCATCAGTTACCGTTATATACCATTATATACCGCCAGATACGTCATATACCATCAGATACCGTCAGATACCATCATATACCGTAATATACCGTCATATACCGCCAGATACCATCAGATACCGTCAGATACCGTCAGATACCATTATATACCGTCAGATACCGTCAGATACCGTCATATACCTTCATATACCGTCATATACCATCATATACCGTCAGATACCGTCAGATACCATCATATACTATCAGATACCGTCATATACCGCCAGATACCATCAGATACCGTCAGATACCGTCAGATACGTCATATACCATCATATACCGTCATATACCGTCAGATACCGTCAGATACCGTCATATACCTTCATATACCGTCATATACCATCATATACCGTCAGATACCGTCAGATACCATCATATACAGTCACATATCAAATGTGCTTTGTAACAAACACACAAACAACCCTACGACTACTTCAACATAGGTTTTGTCTGTAATGGATAGCAAATACTTGAGTGGCGTGCAGCACGCACACGCACAGCCCATATTAATACACACAATTAACACCGTGAGCCGTTGTCAATCATTCAAGCAGTCCAAAGTTTTCCCACTTTGCGCCCCGCCCCCACAATGGCGTCCCCGAGGGAGGCTGCCTCCCCTGTGAGACGGGCCTGTAGATTAGTGTGTCCGTCATTAGCCAAGAGTCAGAGCCTTCACCAGGCCGCAGCTCCGCGCCGCAGATCCGCTCAAATATGCCTTTTATTCCTCTCCTGGCTTTGATTCTGTACTTTCTTTCCATCTTCCTTATATTTGTTGCTTTCTAATGCTAGCAAAATTCAAAATTAAAAGGGCAGGAGGAGGCATGAAGAGAAAGTGAGAAGTAACATTAAGATTTGGGAAAATGTGGCGTGTTCAAATGTTGACTACCTGTTGCTATGGCAATGGTTCTCTGCAGGCTGCGGGACTCTTGCTATTTCTAAATAAAGCTTGTATTTTCACACCGATGAAGGGATGAGCATACTCACAAACAGAATCTAATCCTCAGAACTCTGCCAGGCTTTGTTAACACTGCGGCGCAGCACTATTAACTTACTCCTTAACCTCCTAAACAGCTTCCCTAGAAAATGAAACACAGCCCATGCTTTGCTAATGTTGCTTTGACTGAATGTCACTGTTGAACATCAAAGATCTTTTTCATTTCCTGTCCCTCAGAAGCAAACAGGAATGACTCTGGACGACGTTGATCAGCTCTGAACGATGAGAGAAGATGAAAAGTCTCTCCTGTGTTTTAGGCTCATTTGCTGTCACATGACACAGTACCCTTGTCGCCCTGTGGAGGGCGCACTTGTGGAGGACAAAGGTGCTCTGACCATGTATTTCGTGCCCCGGGATGTGACCCCATGTGCACCAACACAGACGCTGTGTTGCTGTAGATCTGGTCGTGATAGAGTTTAAACTAAAGCAGAAAATGCCTCTGCAGAAATATCCACGCGTGAGGTTACACGTTGTGTGTTTCTTAGCAACAGTAAGTCAATATAGAATTAATTATGTGGCAGATTACCTGGAATATCACTCAGTAAGGTCATTTGTGAGAACTCTTCTGTCTGGATGTTAATATAACAGACATGTAGCGTATTTCACCTTTTTGTAAGTTATTGCTTTGGTTTTAATTTCTTGTTTCAATGATCTTTTCTCAGTCGTCAGTAGCGGCTAAATGTCTAAATGTTTGTTAAATGTTTCTAATTGAGACAGATTACAGCAAAAATGACTGTGCGTATTTTAGTATTATTTTAGCGTTTGTTCTGAGATGGCTTCCTTTTCCTGATGTGGTTTCTGACTCTAGTCCCAAATCTTTTCATTGTAATTGATTCATATGTGTAATGTGAAAGACACGGCACGTGCTTTTGTGATAGCATTGTTATCTTATTGGTTGCACTTTTCTGATGTTTACATTTACAGAACAAAGCTGAAATTCTTTGCACAGATTTCGTGGAAGAGCTCCAAACGGCAGCTGGTGCTGTTGTGTCTGTCAGAAACTCATAATAACATAATAACATAATAACATGAAAATAAACAAAGAAGTCGGCATCATTGCTGGAGCTTCGGGATGATTCTAGCTGATTTAGCTCCACCCTTCCAGGTTAGCGGTCTAGTAACCAATGCTACTGATTCTTTGTGTGGCCCAGACTCTGCTCCTCCAACCCCCCACAGAAGACTGGAGTTCACCGCTACCAGTTCATGTTCACCGCTACCAGTTCATGTTCACCGCTACCAGTTCATGTTCACCGCTACCAGTTCATGTTCACCGCTACCAGTTCATGTTCACCGCTACCAGTTCATGTTCACCGCTACCAGTTCATGTGACGGCGGCGGCGCTGGCGCAGCAGGAGGCCAGGCCTCGCGGTAACGAGGCTCCGCGGTAACGAGGCCCCGCTGTAACGAGGCCCCGCAGTAACGAGGCCTCGCAGTAACGAGGCCCCGCGGTAACGAGGCCTCGCCCAGGCTGACCTGCGGCAGGTCTGAAACCCTGATCGGTGTGTGGACGCATCACAACCCTGACCCCTAACCCTAACACCCTAACCCTGACCCCCTAATCCTAACCCTGACCCCCTAACCCTAACCCTGACCCCTAACCCTAACCCCCTAATCCTAACCCTGACCCCCTAACCCTAACCCTGACCCCTAACCCTGACCCCCTAACCCTAACCCCCTAACCCTGACCCTGACCCCTAACCCTAACCCTGACCCCCTGACCCTAACCCTGACCCCCTAACCCTAACCCCCTGACCCTGACCCTGACCCCTAACCCTGACCCCTGACCCTGACCCTGTCGGGGCCAGGCCCTTGTTTGGCCTGGTTTTTCTCTGAATAGATTGAGCCGTGTTTTGCAGTAGACAAAGTTGTTATTGTTGTCTTGATCCTTCATATTTTCCAACTTTTCCTCCCACGGAAGAAAAGTCTCTCGGAGGTAGGCAGCTAGCGTTGGATGTTGACGGCAGGAGCCCACAGGAGGCGGGGCGGGCTGTCTGCTCCAGTTGGGCCACAGCCGGTGATCTGGGGGAGTTCAGGTGCTTTCAGGTTTCCAGCGTGGCGGCCGTGAATGAGCAGCGCTGCCGGTCGACAGCGAAGCTTCCTGCTCGATTACGCTGAGTTTGGTTTGATGTTAAGACAACAAATGGAAGAATAAGTGTCAACCGAGATGAACTAGAAGACGTTTGAAGCTTTCCTGCTCACATTTGTCAGAATCTGTTAGGGTGAAGGAAAATAATGGTGTGAATAAAAAGGTGCTGCTTCCAATATCTGGATGTGCTTCAGGTGAAAATAAACAGAAGCATTTTCATCTTGTTTGCAGCTCCATCGAGAGGTGATTGGACTGGGAAGGTCCTGGGTGGATCCCTAACCCTAACCCTAACCAGATCCAGGATGGGTGGATCCCTAACCCTAACCCTAACCCTAACCCTAACCAGATCCAGGATGGGTGGATCCCTAACCCTAACCCTAACCAGATCCAGGATGGGTGGATCCCTAACCCTAACCCTAACCCTAACCAGATCCAGGATGGGTGGATCCCTAACCCTAACCCTAACCAGATCCAGGATGGGTGGATCCCTAACCCTAACCCTAACCAGATCCAGGATGGGTGGATCCCTAACCCTAACCCTAACCAGATCCAGGATGGGTGGATCCCTAACCCTAACCCTAACCCTAACCAGATCCAGGATGGGTGGATCCCTAACCCTAACCCTAACCAGATCCAGGATGGGTGGATCCCTAACCCTAACCCTAACCAGATCCAGGATGGGTGGATCCCTAACCCTAACCCATCCTGGATCTGCTCAGGAGCACGATGGAGAGAGACGTGCACGGTGGAGAGAGACGTGCACGGTGGAGAGAGACGTGCACGGTGGAGAGAGACGTGCGCGATGCTGAACGCACAATCATGGTTGGGAAACGAAGGATCCTTGATTTTCACAGTTAGCGGCTTGGCTAGCTTCAGCGGCTTGGCTAGCTTTAGCGGCTTGGCTAGCTTTAGCGGTTTGGCTAGCTTTAGCGGCGTACCTGCTGGATTATTGGGCAACACACTGACGAGAGGAACAGAGGGAATCCCCCCCCGTTCTGTATGTCCCCTTATGAGCATCCGTCCTCCCTCCATGTGGTCTGACACAGAGCGCATTATTCAAAGCTCATGACATTAATTGATGTGATTTGTTAAGGGAGAGCATTTAGTCGTGGGTGGCTGACTCCTAATGAGCATTTTCCACTTCCAGTAGTGCAGCCATTGACTCAATTTTATCGCAAATTTGTCGTCCTTTTTTCTTTTCATCTTGGCCCGTGGCTGGAGCAGCAGCAGCAGTAAGTAGATAAGTGGTGAGATGTGGGGCGGGAGGTCTGCTGGGCCTCCTATGGGAAGGTTATGGGAGTAAAATGATGGTGGCAGCTGCTCTGTTCCACAGAGGACTACAGGGGAACTGTGCTCTTGGCAACAGATGCAGGGGCATGATCATAGGGAATCCCCGTCCCTCCCTGGCTCTGGGAAGGCTGTCCATGACTGGAGCCTGCCCCTGTGCCAGGGTGGTGGGCAGGCGTGGGCACGCAGGCCCTCGTGATGCTCGTTAGCCACTTGGCAAGCCCTCAATATGTCCTGCTACTGCTCGGTGCCACCGAGTCAGTTTGCGAAGGCAAACAGTGTCACAAGGCCAGAGAGGGAACTGCGGAGGCCTTTTTAGTGTCGTTCCAGCCCCCCCAGCTGACGGCCCCCGTCCCCTCAGCAGCCCAACACGGAGACGTCTGTTGTGTTTCAGAACAGAGTCGTTGAAGGTTTCGGGTGTGAGTGAGCCGATGGCGGCTTTGCTGCTGTGCTGCTCCTGTTGCCTCCCAGAGCTGCGCTGCCAGCTCAGCACACTCGCCAGTAATTGGAGCCATTTGCAGTCCTGCAGTAATGGGTAGATCCATGTCCACCAGCCACCCACCATCAGCCACCACCATTAATCAGAGCCGCGTGGAGTCAGGAGAGCCAGAACTTCCTGGTGGCTTCAGCCCGAGCTCCTGCCAGGAGACGGCGCCTTAGAACAAGAGTTCCACTTTTCACATTTTCTCAGGCTCAAGTGAAAGTTTCAAAAGATTTCCCCTTCATTCATGAAATAGCGTCAATTGTGTGAATGATCAGTGTTTGTGGTTTTAAAGCACCATTAAAACATATTCCTCAATAAT
>JAPVLW010000089.1:127500-242500 GCA_027382335.1 Takifugu ocellatus
GCGAGTTCTGTGGACGCAAGTTTGCCAGAAGTGATGAACGAAAGAGACACGCGAAGGTGCATCTGAAACAGAAGGACAAGAAGCCGGCTGAGAAGAGCAGCGGTGCAGCGGGGAGCCACAGCTCCCCCCCCAGCTCCTGTGGGGGGCCGGCGGTGGGAACATCATGACCGCCACCACAGGCGCTGGGACTGGGCCATAAGACACTTGGGAAGAAGGGACCACATCCACTATGAGACAAATAGGTGACTTTTTCCTCTCTTTTCCATCTCACTGCTCTTTTCAGTCACTTCTTTTTTGAGCTGGTTTAGATTCCATAAGTTGTAAAAGGCTGCTGTTAGAAAACGATGCCAAAACAAAGAAAGAAACAACGGCACATTGGAAACGAGAGACGTGGCGTTTTTAGAGCTCATGAGCTCAACACTTTAGTCAAATCCAAAAATCCTGAGAACTGATCCATTTGAAGAAGGCACAAATTCACCCAGGGAACAAAACAGACAACATGCGACAGGAGCGTGGTGGAGGGGGGGGTTGTCTGGGACGTCTGCGTTCTGTTGCTTAGGCGGTTTAAAAGTGCAATTGGTTTTATTTGTGTATCGTCGTGGCCGTCTTCACCAGAGGCACTGGACTGTCTTTAGGTGTTTCGGGTTGGTTTTTTTACCTTGTTTGTGGAGTTCTTCTTTTTTATCAAAGGAATGTGCCAAACGTATTGTGCTGATAGTCAACGTAGTTCTTATTTTGTGCCTGACGTTTGCCAAACACAACAGAGAGATCAGCTCAAAGGAGATCTGCTCCAAACACGTTCCCATTTCTGCCGCGTCCACGAGGACTCGGTGGTGTCCTGCAGAACCCGACGCCTCGCCACTGCAGATGGATTTGCTGTCCCTCACACTCTGTTTGTTACCTTTCATATGGTGCAATTATGGAGTTCCCCATCATTTATTTTGCTTTTTTTGTAAAAAGCCCACCAGTAATGTTTTGGTTTTTTTCCCAAATACAAGCTCAATAAATATATGCAATAAATACTGGACAAATATTAAAACTCATGACTCAAATGAACAAGTCAGACAGACTGAACATGCAATAGGAGCGTGAATTATGGGATAAATAAGGACTCACACTGTAGAAGTGATGACGTTTGAGAGGAAAAAGCAAAACCATTTTTACATTTTTTCTAGTACAAAAGTAAATTGTAAAGTAAAAATAAAAAGGTTTTTGTATAGCAAACCAACATGTATGCAGGTAGCTGTAATAGAAGTTTCACTTTTGTACTCCAATGTCAAACGCACCGTAACTCAGTATTAAAATGTGCACATATGTGTTCATGCACACTCTGTAAATACAAATGTCTGCATAAAGAAGAACGTTCAGCTGACTAAATGCTTGAGCAGAGGGACTTAAAGCCTTTAGTAATGTAGTTCTAATAAAGCATATTTCGCTGTCATAGGTTGTTGTCCAATATGAGATACTAAATTTCATATAAAAACCCAATTGTTGCCTTTGCATAATCTGTGTGCTGCAACACGCTCACCGGTTGAAGGAACATAATGTCTGCTAATAAATAAACCCATTTTCATTTCAATCGCAGATTCTCCACATTGCACAACAACACCGGTTGTTCTCCGAGACTGAACCATGAAATTTGCACCATTATTTATTGGCAGTATTTTCAGCTGTGCTTCCTTATTCATCTAAATAATAATATATGTGCACCAAACAGTAGTGCACGTACGCTGGTATCTTCTGTGGGTTTCTATAGCAGCCTGATGCTGATGGCTTTTTACACACTATTTAAAATTTAAAAACATTTTTATGTTTTTCCCGTGAAACATTTATATCCAAGATATTGATCACATCAAAAAAATAGGTTGAAAATAAACCGTAAACAGGTTACAGGAATCCAAAGACATTTGCTCCTTTCAAGGCCAAAAGTTGAAAACACGGAAACTTGTTTCCCACCAAGAAACAGTAACGTCCACTCGAACCTCCAATAATAATAATAATCATAATCATAACTGCCTGCATAAATATTGATCTTGATTTTATTCTGATGCGCAGCTCCTTTTCACTGTTACACCAAACCTTCTTCCTATGGGAGCCAGAGTCTGTGCTCGTCGTCTCAGAGGAGGCTGCATACGCACAGCAGCAGATCTCAAACTCCGGAATCTCTTATTGGCTCATGCAGAGCAAAAGTAAAGCGATGTCACTGGGAACGGATACGATGGTCTTCCAAGGCCAGCCCCACCCCCCCACCCCCCCACTTGTTCTCCAGTTAATTTGGCTTTTCTCAACTCATCTACGTGTTTAAATGGGCCGTTTTTGTCACACGCCCTAAAATATCTGACAATAAATCAAGAATTCTGCATCAATAGAATTGTTTTATTGTTTCATGGGGGGGGGGGGATATAGCAAGATAAATGCAACTGAAAGGAAAATGTGATACCCCCCATAAACATCCCATAGTGGATGATCATGCAGTCGGAACATATAGAAGTCCATGTGGAAGTAGAAGATTTGGATCAGTTCTGGTTTGATCTCAGATCCTGAAGCACATTTAAATGACTGATTTAAATGATTTTTAATTGTTAAAAGCGATGATGCAGAGCCTTCACCAAACGAATCCACATCTAAATGAAGCCATGTAATTACAAGTGTGCAAACTCAGTATGTGATCAGATGTCGTTAACGAGCTGTCTTTGTCACTTTGTTTTGTGACCCTTTTGTAATAGAATTTGTAAAAAAACAAAAAATGAATATGATCCTTTTCACCTCACTCATGCAAAATGGTGGCTGAAGCGTGAATGCTGCCCTCTGCCTCCATCTGTGTCAGGTGTGAAGGTCCTCGGCACCCAGAGCGACCCCCCCCCAACACTCTCAAAACAGTGCAAAAGCAATCTTGTGTGTTTTGGATATTTTATTGTCTTGGAAGTGGGTGGCTGAACGCTCTGAAATTGGAATTTGCCTCATCCTCGTTCTCTGCTCCACGCTGGCCACGAGCCAACATCAGCCGCCATCTTTATGCCAAACTGGGTTGCAGGGTTGGCTGATCAAAAACAATGTGCTGAAAACGCCACAGGAGCAACACATCATAAATGTGACCTCAGTCCTCCCGCAGTGGAGCAGCCTGGTCCTAATGTGGGTCTTTAACTGTTCGCTGTGAAACTGGCCGAAGGGCAACACACTTGTTGTCATCCTTCACAATTAACAACATGCAGAATGATAAAAGGGATTCCAGTCAAATGTAGATACTTTAGGCCACTGATGGAATATTATGGACTACAGGGTGGCTTCAGGGATTCTGTGTTTAGTTGTTCAGACCGAGTCGATGCTCACTGTTTCTGTTGTGTTGTGTTTCCTTTTCATGACGGTATTACTTCATGTTTGCATGTGCACGGAAATGTTCCAAAGTGCTACCCTCGGATGCTGTGGGTGGTGTTCATTTCTTTATTATGCATGAAAAATCCAATTCACATTAGGTTGAAAGGGGATCAACTCAGCAACACTTCAAGAGAGACAACTGAAAACCCAAACTTGTTTCAACGGTGGATGTCTGTTGTTATTACCTTATAATAAGGTCCTTTTCCGAGGAGCTGAACACTGAAATGAAGTTCACTATATCTTTGTGATGGGAGACGTCTCCTCTGTTTCTTGGCACTTCCGTTTGTTGTACTGGGTTTGTTCTGTTATTTCCATGTCAGTACTTGAATAAAGAAAAATGCTGTCGCTTGCCCTCAGTTTGCTTCCATCGCTGAACGGCGGCGCCGCGGACACGGGCGGCGCCTGGTGTCACGCGTGTCCCTGCATAACGAGCTGGCAAAACAATTACAGGGAATATCGTTATTGCAGCCAATAACGACATTAATAATGACAACAGTAATTACAATATAGGAACAGTAATAACCACAATGACATCAATAACAACAATAACGACAACATTTATAACCAGAACAACAACATTTATAACTAGAACAATAACATTTATACCCAGAACAAAACATTTATAACAATAATAACAACATTTATACCCAGAACAACAACAACATTTATAACAATAATAACACCATTTATACCCAGAACAACAACATTTATAACAATAATAACACCATTTATACCCAGAACAACAACATTTATACCCAGAACAACAACATTTATAACCAGAACAACAACATTTATAACAGTAATAACACCATTTATACCCAGAACAACAACATTTATACCCAGAACAACAACATTTATAACAATAATAACGCCATTTATACCGAGAACAACAACATTTATAACAATAATAACAGCATTTATACCCAGAACAACAACATTTATAACAATAATAACAGCATTTATACCCAGAACAACAACATTTATATCAATAATAACACCATTTATACCCAGAACAACAACATTTATAACAATAATAACACCATTTATACCCAGAACAACAACATTTATAACCAGAACAACATTTATAACCAGAACAACAACAACATTTATAACAATAATAACACCATTTATACCCAGAACAACAACATTTATAACCAGAACAACATTTATAACCAGAACAACAACAACAACAACATTTATAACAATAATAACACCATTTATACCCAGAACAACAACATTTATAACAATAATAACACCATTTATACCCAGAACAATAATAACGCCCGAACCCTCCGCCAGCGCTTTAGTTCCGGACTTCCGGTCTGGGTTCGGCCGCAGGAAATGAGCTCCGCCGAACTGCAGCAGAAGTCAACATGAGCTGGTAAGTTCCCCAACTAACTACACAACTAGCAGGCAGCTTGAGGTCCAACTGCGTTATTGGGGAAGCATGAATAGTTAATCGGCATGAATAGTTCAAAGAGCCATCGCGGCTGTCGCACTAGTTCCGGCTAGTTCCGGCTACAGAAGCGGCTCAGGAGCGCCGGGTGTTTAAAGTCGAAGCAAAACTTCTCATCATTCATTCCTCTAGAAAAGTGGAACTCTGGTAGTTTTCGCCTTAAATGGGTTCGTTCCTCAACAAGCCTCGCTTATTGGTTAGCTTAGCTCGATATTTGCAGAGCCGAGAAGCGACAACTACACGGTTCAGGGTTAGCATGTAGCATTTGTAGCATGGCTGGCAGTGCCAGCATCGTGTGTGTGTATGGGGGGAGGGTTAGCATGTAGCATTTGTAGCATGGCTGGCAGTGCCAGCATCGTGTGTGTGTGTGTGTGTGTGTGTGTCTGTGTGTGGGGGGGGGGTTAGGGTTAGCATGTAGCATTTGTAGCATGGCTAGCAGTGCCAGCATCGTGTGGGGGGTGGAGAGCGGCCACTTTAGCCCTTCCCAGTGGAGATGGAGCCCATTTTAGGCCGCTGTGAAGCTTGTGACGTTGTGTCGGAAGACCTTTGGAAACGGTGAAACTTTTGTTGTGGCAATAGTAAAATGCGCCATACCTATATCTATACCCATATCTAAATATATATCTATATCCATACCCATATCTAAATACATACCTATATCCATACCCATACCTATATCCATACCCATATCCATACCCATACCTACATCCATACCCATACCTATATCCATAACCTTACCTACATCCATACCCATACCTACATCCATACCCATACCTACATCCATACCTATATCCATACCCATACCTACATCCATACCCATACCTACATCCATACCTATATCCATACCTATATCCATACCCATACCTACATCCATACCCATACCTACATCCATACCCATACCTATATCCATACCCATACCTACATCCATACCCATACCTACATCCATACCCATACCTATATCCATACCCATACCTACATCCATACCTATATCCATACCCATACCTACATCCATACCCATACCTACATCCATACCTATATCCATACCCATACCTACATCCATACCCATACCTACATCCATACCCATACCTATATCCATACCCATACCTACATCCATACCTATATCCATACCCATACCTACATCCATACCCATACCTACATCCATACCTATATCCATACCCATACCTACATCCATACCCATACCTATATCCATACTGATGTGCAGTGTTCCATGACTCCTAATCACCCAATAATGCGTCCCATCCATACATCAGCTCCAGCTAATGTATGGTCGTGGCTCCGCTAGATGGTTAAAGTTGAGCTGCACTGCAGATGAATTTGGTTGTAATAATTATTTTTTAAACAGTTCTGATAGTATAGATTAGTTGTGTTTAGACTAACAGGAACTATTCATCCATCCATCCATCCTCTACCCTTATCCGGGGTCGGGTCGCGGGGGCAGCAGCCTAAGGAGGGAAGCCCAGACTTCCCTCTCCCCAGCTACTTCTTCCAGCTCATCCGGGGGATCCCCAGGAGTTCCCAGGCCAGTCGAGAGACATAGTCTTTCCAACGTGTCCTGGGTCTTCCCGGGGGTCTCCTCCCGGAGGGACATGCCCTGAACACCTCACCAGGGAGGCGCCCAGGGGGCATCCTAACTAGATGCCCAAGCCACTTCATCTGGCTCCTCTCAATGCGGAGGAGCAGCGGCTCTACTCCGAGCTCCTCCAGGATGGCAGAGCTTCTCCCCCTCTCTAGGGGAGAGCCCAGCCACCCTACGGAGGAAGCTCATTTCAGCCGCCTGTACCCGTGATCTTGTTCTTTCGGTCATTACCCAAAGGTCATGGCCATAGGTGAGGGTAGGAACGAAGATCGACCGGTAAATCTCTTCACCACTACAGGTCCGCCTGTCGACCTCCCGCTCTATTCTTCCCTCACTCGTGAACAAGACCCCGAGGTACTTGAACTCCTCCACCTGGGGCAGGATCTCCTCCTTGACCCGGAGAAGGCACTCCACCTTTTTCCAGTTGGGAACCATGGCCTCGGATTTGGAGGTGCTGATTTTCATCCCAGCCGCTTCACATGCGGCGGCGAACTGATCCAGTGATCGTTGGACCTAACAGGAACTACTGAAACTTAAAGGGTTAGAGGGTTAGGGTTAGAAGGTTAGGGTTAGAGGGTGAAGGTTAGACGGTTAGGGTTAGAGGGTTAGGGTTAGGGGTTAGAGGGTTAGGGTTAGGGTTAGGGTTAGGGTTAGAGTTAGAGGGTGAGGGTTAGAGGGTTAGGGTTAGAAGGTTAGGGTTAGAGGGTGAGGGTTAGAAGGTTAGAGGGTGAGGGTTAGAGGGTGAGGGTTAGGGTTAGACGGTCAGGGTTAGAGGGTTAGGGTTAGAGGGTTAGGGGTTAGGGTTAGACGGTGAGGGTTAGAGGGGTTAGAGGGTTAGGGTTAGAGGGTGAGGGTTAGGGTTAGAGGGTTAGGGTTAGAGGGTTAGGGTTAGACGGTCAGGGTTAGAGCGTTAGGGTTAGAGGGTTAGAGTTAGAGGGGTTAGACGGTGAGGGCTAGAGGGGTTAGCGGGTTACGGTCAGGGTTAGAGGGTGAGGGTTAGAGGGTCAGACGGTGAGGGTTCGAGGGTGAGGGTTAGGGTTAGAGGGTGAGGGTTAGGGTTAGAGGGTGAGGGTTAGGGTTAGAGGGTGAGGGTTAGAGGGTCAGACGGTGACGGTTAGAGGGTTAGAGGGTGAGGGTTAGAGGGTGAGGGTTAGAGGGTTAGAGGGTTAGGTTTCTTTCTTGTGTTCTGGCCGAGGTTCTTGTCCTTCACAATTGGACCCCCACTGGAGAGCCGTTAGTGACGGGGGCCTTTTTCTACTAATAATTCACGTCTCCAACCTTTGGGGAAAACGCGACTATGGGGCTGCGTGCCTTATTTGTTGTGCACGTGCGACGTCTGTCTTCGCCCTCCTGCGCACCCACAGGTTCGGCGGCGCCGGTTGGCGGTCTGACGGGGCAGCAGCTGAAAACACTTTGCTGTCTTCCTTTAACCAGCAACTGATTAAAATGTTTTACCTGCAGGTAAACTCATTTAAAATTCAAATGATGCAAATCTTGGTTTTAAAATTCTGTTGGCATTGCCGATCACGTTTCCCTTGTAGTGTGCAGATTTCCATAAATATTAGATATTCACAAATGTGGGAAAAAGTCAGGAAGAACCCTGGAAGAGCTCCGAACTTTAGCGTGTACGTGCACATGCTGTCAGCGCGCCACATTCCTGGTGTCTTCGTCACACTCGATGCTAATGTGATGATAAGCGCTGTCACTCCTTTTTGCAGAAGAGATCTGCACTCAGGAGGCATCAGAACCCCTCAAAGACTCTTTTATGGGCTTTGCTGACTGATGCATTCTGGGATTCCAACACTTGCTGCGATGACGTGAGAGTTTTGACTTCGGGGTCATCGTCGGAACGGTCCAACTTCCCAACGTCTTCAACTGCTTCTCTGTGCTCCGTGTCCAAGGTCAAGTGCTGCACGGTGCTGATGATGGCGTACTGGGCTCCAGTTCCAGGGACGCCCCCCCCGGTGCCGAGTGTGTCCGTGGGGAGAAGACTCGTGTCTTTGTTCTTGCTTACGTGCGACTTGATGGCCGTGACGTGTCGCCCGTAACATCAATGATCAGATTGTGTTGCTGACGACCACGTTATTCCATATGTAGCTGCTCCACACGGAACGTTTCAGCCCATTCCGCTTCTCTACTGTTGAAGCTTCCTCCAGATTTGAACCGTTTGGAAATGTGACAACAGGAATACCCGGAAAAACTGGGAAAAACACAGTTTCTCACACTGCAACACAGAAACTTTTAGGTTCCTGTTACACCCCCCCTCTGCCCCCGCCCTCTCCCTCTGCCCCCCTCTCTCCCTCCCTCTGCCCCTCCTCCCTCTGCCCCCTTTCTCTGCCCCCCCCTCTCTAAATTGACCCTGATTCTCAAAGAATCCTACGATCCAAAGAATCTCGGAAGATCAAAGTTATCCACAGCAAGTGTGGAGGCCTTTAGGAAGCATCCGAGTAGGGTTAGAGGGTCATGGTTAGAGGGTTAGAGGGTCAGGGTTAGAGGGTCATGGTTAGAGGGTTAGAGGGTTAGAGGGTCATGGTTAGAGGGTCAGGGTTAGAGGGTTAGAGGGTCACGGTTAGAGGGTTAGAGGGTTAGGGTTAGAGGGGTTAGAGGGTCAGGGTTAGAGGGTCATGGTTAGAGGGTCAGGGTTAGAGGGTTAGAGGGTCACGGTTAGAGGGTTAGAGGGTTAGAGGGTCATGGTTAGAGGGTTAGAGGGTCATGGTTAGAGTGTTAGAGGGTTAGAGGGTCATGGTTAGAGGGTTAGAGGGTTAGAGGGGTTAGAGGGTTAGAGGGTCATGGTTAGAGGGTTAGGGTTAGAGGGTCAGGGTTAGAGGGTTAGAGGGTCATGGTTAGAGGGTTAGAGGGTCAGGGTTAGAGGGTTAGAGGGTCAGGGTTAGAGGGGTTAGAGGGTTAGAGGGTCATGGTTAGAGGGTCAGGGTTAGAGGGTTAGAGGGTCAGGGTTAGAGGGGTTAGAGGGTTAGGGGGTTAGGGTTTGGTTGTTGTTTTTTTACGATTTTCCTATAAATGTATACTTAACATATACATTTGCTTCTTCTAAACGGTTTAGCCACCACGGTTTAGCCACCACGGTATAGCCACCACGGTTTAGCCACCACGGTTTAGCCGTGTGTTCTGAATGAGCCATACGCACCACAATCCTGTATCGTGGAGGTCGGATTCTTCTAGATGTGGCCTGAGCGGGAATATACAGTCGTGGCTTCCCGTGGCTCTGGTCATGTCATGGTGCTAACCCTTTCACAATTTTGGAGATTGTTAAAGCTAAGAAGACTATTTTCTGGAGTAGGTGGCAATGTTTCATTATTATACCCCTCAGATCTTAATAAAGGAACTAATCCAGTTTAAAATCTTCATGATTTTGTGCAGTTTGTGTTGAAAAATGAAATCAGAGATTGATCCAACTGTGAACTTCAAGACACCTCTGTAGCTTTGAGCTCATGAGCTACAACATGTGGACCAGCTGAGGAGACCATGAATGGTGCTCTGGGTTAGAGCTTCGGTTGGGGTGGGGGGTGCAGGTCCCATGGTGCCCAACTGGATTTGGTTCTGGGGAACGTTGTAGCTGGACAATGTCTTTGTCAGGCTGCTGGTTTTTGCCCTCCTACGACTGCTGCCCCCCCCCCTTCCAGTGCCTTCGTAGAACAGGTTCTTTATGATGGTCAAACAGCGCTCTTCTTTTTATCTGGTATCTAGAGGTACCATCTGGCGCCATGTTCTTTCCCACCTCGACACACCTCAAATGACGACGCCTTGGGTGAGTCAAAGTAAATACTACAGCTGAAAGGACTAAACGGGCCATGGCAACCGTGGGCTTGTTAGGGCAGGTGGCACCACCTCCACGTGCACCCTGGAAGTTAGGAAGCCTTTTTTAAGTAACCCTAAATGTCACCCTAATTAGCATGCACACATCCTGGTGCGCAGAGCTTCCCAGTTTATAGATGGATTCATTCGTTTAGATGTGGCGTTGCATGTATGAGCGGGATGGACTGACTGTGGCGCCGCCCTGACCCATGTGAACGCTGCAGTTTATCTGTCTGACTGAAATAACGGGAACAGTTTTGAACAAGGTTTAAGGACATTTTCAGAAGTTTTCAGCAACCTCAGGCCTGGGCGAGTCATGTTGCAGCGGTGCTGGGAACCGAGATCCAGACCTTCCAGGAGCAGAGTCTCATGGCTTCAGCAGGAGCTTTAGCCTTGGTGGCCGACGTGGACCTTGGATGTTTGACCTTTGATCTTCCAGGATCAAAGCCAAGCCGAGGGGGCGCGAATCATGAAGCAAGCTTCTGTGTTGTGTAACCTTGTATTTCTACTGCCCACTATACTCGTGGCGTAAGTCACAGTTTGTGGGGAAATGACCTGCCTAGTGGTCGTCTGCCCCCTCCGAGGGCTTTTTTTCCTAGTTTATAATAGTCATCTGCTAATTTGGTGTGTAGGCCCTAATGAGTAAGCAGTTTAAGAGCTGAAGATCAACTCGGGGCCCTCTTGTGGAGAAGCATATGAACCCAGCTGCTAAAGCAAATGAAGTGGTAATACCTGTGTCACTGGCGTAATTGACCATGCTGAGATCTGTGATGGAGCTGTCATCAGAAGGTGTACCCCCACGCATCAGCGGCATTCCCTGGTTGCACAATAAGGCGCCACATCACACCCTGTCTTTCCCATCTCATTAGCGACACACCTTTCTTTTGACGCAGCTGCTACCTCGCCCTGCCTGTCAGCGCTAACTGTCCATCATGGGGCTGAGATTCCAGGCTATTAGAGCACATCACTGACAGCCTCCAGCCGGCACATTGGCAACGCATTGGCTTCCCTTTTTTGGATTCCCAAAGCGCTTGAGCTCGGGATCAGTTTATCAAGGCAAGAGGCACGCTTTTGAAATAAGGATAAAAGCTTGTGTTTTAACTAAGCAGGAACTTTTATTTTAGCTACAGTGAAGATGTCAGCGTATTGTTTGAAAAGTGAAGAAAAGTTCTCCAAATTTACTGCACTAAAACTAACGTGTTTTGTTGGATTCTTTTGTGAGATTCATTGCAATGATGACACATTTCCATAAGTAAGGTGTGAACATGTTAAGCGTTATTGGGGTTATTTTTGTGTTTTTTGAAATATATCGAAGAACAGGCTACATGAGCGACATCCATGTGTAATGGTGACATGGCTTTGACTGTCACCTCCATAGCAGCAATCTAAAGCTTCACATGGCCTGTGAAGTGATCTGTGATCCCAGGAGGATCTCCTCGGCCTTTACCCCTGTAGCTGCCTGTAATTAGCCGTCATTAGCCGCCACGTTAGCTTTCCTGTTGCTCATGTGTTTCATTTCTGACTTGCAGGATCCCTTTCAAGATCGGACAGCCCAAGAAACAGATCGTCTCTAAAACAGTAAGTCGCCCACAGAAAAATGTTTTACTCACAAATCCAAATCCAGGATTTACAATGTTAGACCCAACAATAATTAAAATGGTAAAGGTTAAGCGGTAGATGTTACCCATTTGAAACTGGTTTCTGCAGTCTAAATAATGTCATCCGAGGGCCTCACCAAAGCCCCTGATTAGCTGGCTGAAGCATGCAAGGGGGCAGAGGTGGTTACCTTGAAGTGACAGCCGGTGGGTGTTCTTGCTGGAGAAAATCGCTTCCAGTGTAATGGCTCTGTGGCCCAGCAGTCATTGTCGGGACCAGGGTTCTCGGCTGTTTTAGGCTAAACCAGGGAGTGGGTTAAAGGCCCATTTTGATGATCCATGAGTCGGCAACCTTCCTCGTAGTTTTAGCCTTTGCTTCAATCTAGGAGCCCGCGAAACCACCAAACAGGAAGTGGTGCTGCCTCTGTAACGAACTGTCGGTACTTCAGAGAAATGTTTGATCAGTTTCACCTCGTGTGTTTGACATAACAGACGCATTTTACCTTTCTTTGCTGCAGGACTGGACGTATTTACAGCTTTGTGCTCTCTTTAAGTCTTTTATGCTGGAGACTGGATCACCTGTTAACTCCTGATGCTAAACAGTTGGTCCAGAACACAAAGCTAATCCCCACAACTTCATTCCTGGTTGCTCTTCCAAATCTTACAACGTATATGACCAGTGTGGCCACTTCTTTATTTTAGTTAGGGTTGGATGCCTAAATGTCCCTGATCCCCCTGCTAAACCTTAGAAACATCCACGAGTCCTCCTTGAGCAAAGATCATGTCGCTGGTCATTGAACAACCAGGTGCAGGTTATTCAAAATCAGCTCTTTACTGTGTTCTGTGTCTTGTGGTTTCTGAATATTGACATTAAAAGTAATTAGAGCCTCTCTTTGTAGGTAGAAAGAGATTTTGAAAGAGAATATGACAAGCTTCAAAAGTAAGTATGCACATGTTGAAGTAAGTCCAGTTTTAAAAAGTGACAACTTGGTTTATGCTTTATATCTTTAATGCAGGTTACAACTACAGAGATACACTCTCAATTCCCTTTATCGTTGCAGTAAAGGTTAGGGTCAGGGTTAGGGTCAGGATTATGTAATGTCAGGGTTAGGGTCAGGGTTAGGGTTATGTAATGTTAGAGTTAGGGTCAGGGTTAGGGTCAGGGTCAAGGTTAGGGTTATGTAATGTCAGGGTCAGGGTCAGGGTTAGGGTGAGGATTATGTAATGTCAGGGTTAGGGTTAGGGTCAGGGTTATGTAATGTCAGGGTTAGGGTCAGGGTTATGTAATGTTAGGGTTAGGGTCAAGGTTAGGGTCAGGGTTATGTAATGTCAGGGTTAGGGTCACGGTTAGGGTCAGGGTCAAGGTTAGGGTTATGTAATGTCAGGGTTAGGGTTAGTACATACCAGAATGGGTTAGGGTTAGTACATACCAGAATGGGTTAGGGTTAGGGTTAGTACATACCGGAATGGGTTAGGGTTAGGGTTAGTACATACCAGAATGGGTTAGGGTTAGGGTTAGTACATACCAGAATGGGTTAGGGTTAGGGTTAGTACATACCGGAATGGGTTAGGGTTAGTACATACCGGAATGGGTTAGGGTTAGTACATACCGGAATGGGTTAGGGTTAGTACATACCAGAATGGGTTAGGGTTAGTACATACCAGAATGGGTTAGGGTTAGTACATACCAGAATGGGTTAGGGTTAGGGTTAGTACATACCGGAATGGGTTAGGGTTAGTACATACCAGAATGGGTTAGGGTTAGTACATACCAGAATGGGTTAGGGTTAGGGTTAGTACATACCGGAATGGGTTAGGGTTAGGGTTAGTACATACCAGAATGGGTTAGGGTTAGGGTTAGTACATACCAGAATGGGTTAGGGTTAGGGTTAGTACATACCGGAATGGGTTAGGGTTAGTACATACCGGAATGGGTTAGGGTTAGTACATACCGGAATGGGTTAGGGTTAGTACATACCAGAATGGGTTAGGGTTAGTACATACCAGAATGGGTTAGGGTTAGGCTTAGTACATACCAGAATGGGTTAGGGTTAGTACATACCAGAATGGGTTAGGGTTAGGGTTAGGGTTAGGCTTAGTACATACCAGAATGGGTTAGGCTTAGTACATACCAGAATGTCCCCCAGTCAAGGTGATGAGGGACCACACAATCCCGTCACTGGGGTAGCAGCACGCCACAGACGGGCTCACCTGTGTGGCGCAGCATTTAGGAAAGGGTCCATTGCTCTTCCATATGGGCTGTTCCATATGGGCTGTTCCATATGGGCTGTTCCATATGGGCTGTTCCATATGGGCTGTTCCATATGGGCTGTTCCATATGTGCTGTTCCATATGTGCTCTTCCATATGGGCTCTTCCATATGGGCTGTTCCATATGGGCTGTTCCATATGGGCTGTTCCATATGTGCTCTTCCATATGTGCTCTTCCATATGTGCTGTTCCATATGTGCTGTTCCATATGGGCTGTTCCATATGTGCTCTTCCATATGTGCTGTTCCATATGGGCTGTTCCATATGGGCTGTTCCATATGGGCTGTTCCATATGGGCTGTTCCATATGTGCTCTTCCATATGGGCTCTTCCATATGGGCTGTTCCATATGGGCTCTTCCATATGGGCTCTTCCATATGGGCTGTTCCATATGTGCTCTTCCATATGTGCTCTTCCATATGGGCTGTTCCATATGTGCTCTTCCATATGTGCTGTTCCATATGGGCTGTTCCATATGTGCTGTTCCATATGGGCTGTTCCATATGGGCTGTTCCATATGTGCTGTTCCATATGGGCTGTTCCATATGTGCTGTTCCATATGGGCTGTTCCATATGGGCTGTTCCATATGTGCTGTTCCATATGGGCTGTTCCATATGGGCTGTTCCATATGTGCTGTTCCATATGGGCTCTTCCATATGGGCTCTTCCATATGTGCTGTTCCATATGTGCTGTTCCATATGTGCTCTTCCATATGTGCTCTTCCATATGGGCTCTTCCATATGGGCTGTTCCATATGGGCTGTTCCATATGGGCTCTTCCATATGGGCTCTTCCATATGGGCTATTCCATATGGGCTATTCCATATGGGCTCTTCCATATGGGCTGTTCCATATGGGCTGTTCCATATGTGCTGTTCCATATGTGCTGTTCCATATGGGCTGTTCCATATGTGCTGTTCCATATGGGCTCTTCCATATGGGCTATTCCATATGTGCTATTCCATATGGGCTGTTCCATATGGGCTGTTCCATATGTAGAGGCACATTCGGGTGAGTGGCAGCCCACTCTGGCCCACCAATAACCCTTTTTTCTTCTTTTAAACTGTTCTGTTACCTCGCCAGGCACGGGCACAGCTCATTGGTCGGCTTGTTCTTCTCTAATGCACGCCGGTTTTTAGCTCCTCGTTAGGTTCTTGTCTCTGAAACAGCAAACATGTTCCAATTAGGCTGACGACCTCGGGGTGCGTGGAACAGCAGGTTGACCCGCTGTGACTGCTGTGGTCTTTCTGCTTCTTTAATCTTGTTGCTGCTTCTTCAGCCTCCACGAACCGGCTTCATTTACATCCACTTATGTCCCTTTTAGGCTTTTCTTCCATACACACGGTTCTTTCAGGCCCCGAGTGAAGTCCGACAAATTAGCATGATTCCTCCATTTCTTCTTATGTTGAAGTGAAGCCTATTTAAATTTCATAATCAAGTTGCAGCTTCCACAGCGGCGTTCAATGAATCTTGAGCTCAACTATTGATTCCAGACAAATCTGAAAAGTCTTTCCTCCCTAATAGTTACATTTTATAGCGAGCGTTCCCTCCCAGGTAATCATAAAGGGGCTCTTCTTGTATCCATAATGATGATCATTAACTGAATCCTATGTGCTCCTCTTATGTGTTGAGTTTTAAATATGGATGAAAATGACTGTAAACTTAAGTGAATGCTAATGTGAGAGCCAGTTAAATCTTGCTGATGGGAGAAGGCTCAACACTGGTGTGGAGATGAACCTGACAGAGGGAACAATAGTCTATGAAGTTGCATCATTTATCTGAAAATGGCATTTTTGCAACAGCCTCCATCTGGTCTGTAGTGAAATTGAATAAAATGACAATCAAAGGGATGTAGATAATCTAAAAAGTTCTTTTTCATAGGCTCCAGATCCTCCAGCTTTACAGTTACATGTTATTTGAATTTAACAAATTAGTGAATACTATCAAAAACACACATCTATATATATAAGTGTATATTTGTATGTATGTATATATGTATGACAAGAACATCACAGATGAACGTTATTGCAGCATATATGTGCAGCTCTATCACCTGTGTGTGCATCGGTGCCTGGTTAATATAACCTGGTTCATATAGTCCCACAAAAATACAGGCAACAATAAAACACCAACTAAAACGCTAATGAAAGCACACATTTGCCTTTTCATCACACCGGGATGTGACTGCAGTCTCGGGGGACATTCTAAACTCCTCTTTTGCCTTAATTGATAGAATAAATGGGGTGTTTTCAGCTTTCATCGTCTGCTAATCGCCATTCAAACAGCCATCAATTGAATATGTGCAGTGGGATGATTGAAGACATCATTTGAACAAAAATGTATTTGACAGTAACAAAATGGATCTGCGGTATTATCAGTTAACACACATAATAAAATCTGATGTGGAATCAATGAAATGTACCATGTTTTTGCCTTCTTTATTCTTTTCGTGGTTAAACTGGGACATTAAAATGTCCCAATCAAATCTGGTGACGGCAGTTTTTCCTGTCGGTATTTCGGCTCTTTTTGGGGCTACAAACACACAACTTGCTGACAGTTATCATTGTTCTCTTCTTTTAGGCTGGAAGATCAGACAAAAAAGCTTCACAAGGACATGAAGAAAAGCACGGAGGCTGATTTAGGTCTGTTACCAGCGCGTGCATTGATCTGTGCCTGCTCACCAACATACGTGATGTTGGCAGCTTTATTGAGGATTTCAGGGTCTCCCAACCGTCGGCGCTCTTGGTTTGTGTTAAAATTAGAAGAGCGCGTGCTGACATTTGTCCTAATGTTACAGGTTTGTTGTTTCTTGACTTCCTGCTTGGTTTGCTTCTATAGTTTTGGGGTATTTGTTCTGGTTTTTGTTGAGTTTTCCACTTTGCCTTATTTTTTCTTTTTGAGTGGAGTGTCTGGGAGACGGCGGTAGACATGGCCTGTGGTTAACAGTCAGCTGTGGGGGTGGAGGAGTAGCAGCCTTCTTCATTTCCTCTGCTTTGTGCTCTGGAATATGGATGTCTGCATCATCAAAGCATCGTAGCTGTCAGGTCCTCATTATCGTTAATGAATTCCATCTGTTGCGCAGGTTCACGTTTCCACCAGCTGATACGAGACAAAGAGCTGGACCTTCCTGGGATGCTGCTCACTTGATAAAATGGTGTTTGAGATGATCTGCAATATATAGAAATCTGTTCAAATCAGGTGCTGAGGGACCAGACGTACTTACACACTGCTATCCCAAATAACGGGAATAATATTTAATACCACAATATGTCTGCGATGTTTGAGCCAGAGAACAACAGACCTCTCATTTATGGTGGATTGTGTCAAATCAGACTGTTTGTTGCTTCTCAAATGGAGAGAGAGATGGAGGAAGGCCACACGCAGTAGCTGATTGGCTGGAAATTGGTCTTCAGACATGCAAGGTGGTCTGAAGAGGAGCCAGATCTTCCCCAAATCCATTTTCACCACAGCCGCTGCCCCCGACCTGAAGCTCATTTATTTGGAATGTGAAGGGTTAGGGTCAAGATCAGGGGTTAGGGTCAGGGGTTAGGGTCAGGATCAGGGTTAGGGTCAGGGGTCAGGATCAGGGGTTAGGGTCAGGATCAGGGGTTAGGGTCAGGGGTTAGGATCAGGGGTCAGGATCAGGGTTATGGTCAAGATCAGGGGTTAGGGTCAGGATCAGGGGTTAGGATCAGGGGTCAGGATCAGGGGTTAGGGTCAGGGGTTAGGATCAGGGGTCAGGATCAGCGTTAGGGTCAGGATCAGGGGTTAGGGTCAGGATCAGGGTTACGGTCAGGGTCAGGGGTTAGGATCAGGGGTCAGGATCAGGGTCAGGATCAGGGGTTAGGGTCAGGATCAGGGGTTAGGGTCAGGGTCAGGGTCAGGGTCAGGGTTAGGGTCAGGGTCAGGGTTAGGGTCAGGATCAGGGGTTAGGATCAGGGGTTAGGGTCAGGGTCAACCCTTCACAGTCTGATGTGGGCTCAGTGTCCGTTAGCAGTCAGTGGTGCCGTCATTGCTGGTTCATTGCAAACATTTGTGCTACTGCTAAATATGCTAATGAGACTGTGCCAATCTGCTCATTTTCTTTATTTTAGCCCTAAAACTTCACTATTTTCATCCTCGCACAAGTTTCCACTCATTAAATGTTTTCATGTTTACTTTCATTCAAAACCATTCGACCAGTGATTTAGAGAAGCCGTCCTTTACATCACACATGGACTGTAACAGGACTGTTATTACAGTCCTGTAATAACGGTCCTGTAATAACAGTCCTGTAATAACGGTCCTGTAATAACGGTCCTGTAATAACAGTCCTGTAATAACGGTCCTGTAATAACGCTCTTGTAATAACGGTCCTGTAATAACGGTCCTGTAATAACGCTCTTGTAATAACGGTCCTGTAATAACGGTCCTGTAATAACGCTCTTGTAATAACGGTCCTGTAATAACGTTCCTGTAATAACGGTCCTGTAATAACGGTCCTGTAAAACGCTCTTGTAATAACGGTCCTGTAATAACGGTCCTGTAATAACGGTCTTGTAATAACGGTCCTGTAATAACGGTCCTGTAAAACGCTCTTGTTATTATGCTCCTGGTCCAGATCCTGGTCCAGACCCTGGTCCGGATCCTGGTCCAGACCCTGGTCCAGACCTTGGTTCAGACCCTGTTGAAAATGTTTTGGGTTCAGCATCATTCCAAACGTGTGTTTGGTGAAAACCAGCAGCACCTCAGTGAAAGATCAGCCTCAGCCACAGAGGAGCCCGGTGGAGGCATCTGCACCAGGATCTGCACCAGGGTCTGGACCAGGGTCTGGGTCAGGATCTGCATCAGGGTCTGGACCAGGGTCTGGGTCAGGATCTGCATCAGGGTCTGGACCAGGGTCTGAGTCAGGGTCTGGACCAGGGTCTGGGCCAGGGTCTGGGTCAGGATCTGCATCAGGGTCTGGACCAGGGTCTGAGTCAGGATCTGCACCAGGGTCTGCACCAGGGTCTGGGTCAGGATCTGCATCAGGGTCTGGACCAGGGTCTGGGCCAGGATCTGGACCAGGGTCTGGGTCAGGGTCTGGACCAGGGTCTGGGCCAGGATCTGGACCAGGGTCTGGGTCAGGGTCTGGGCCCTGATGCAGATCCTGGTTCAGATGCCCTCTCAGACCACCTCTGGCCCGACATGATGCTTTAGAGGGTTTCTCATGTGTCTCAGGCGTGTTTGTCGTTTTACATCCGTGTAAAAGTCAACTGTGTGTGTTTCAGCCATGTCCAAAGCAGCAGTGAAGATCTCTACAGACCTGCTGAGTAACCCGCTGTGTGAGCAGGACCAGACCTTCCTGGAGTCCATGACTGCTTTAGATACAGCCATGAAGAGGATGGACTCTTTCAACCAGGAGAAGGTCAGACCTGGCAAGGCCTCCATGTCCAGTAGATCCCCTGGTTCCCTGGGATCATTTATGATCTCCTTCAATCTGAAGTAGGAGGAAACTTTGAAATGTAAAGGTTGATATTGTGCGTTGGAAGCTGCGAGATGCTTCTGCATCTTCTCTCTATTAGCTTGTTTAGCTTTGAAAAGGCATCTGATCAGGTCTGTTGAGGAATTTGATAAATCCCTGATCAAACCAACGCATAGGCAGCATGGTGGGCTCTTGGTTAGCAATATTAGGGTTCCTTCTGATGAGGGTTAGGGTTAGTTAAGATTAGGGTTAGTTAAGGTTAGGGTTAGTTAGGGTCAGGGTTTGTTAGGGTTAGTTAAAGTTAGGGTTGTTGGGGTCAGGGTTAGTTAAGGTCAGGGTTTGTTAGGGTTAGTTAAAGTCAGGGTTAGGGTCAGGGTTTGTTAGGGTTAGTTAATGTTAGGGTTGTTGGGGTCAGAGTTAGTTAAGGTTAGGGTTAGTCAGGGTTGTTAGGGTCAGGGTTAGTTAAGGTTAGGGTTAGCTAGAGTTAGGATTAGTTAGTTTTGTGCTACGGGTTAACTTTACTTAGGGTTAGGGTCGTAAGATGGGTCGTAAAACACACCTTACAGTAAAAACGCCTCGTTTTATTTGCTGGTCCCGTTCCGGATTTGGAAGAGTCTTTGCCAAAGGCAGTTTCAAAGTGGATCACACGAGTGGATCCTTGGGGCCATGTGGAGTGGATCCTTGGGGCCATGTGGAGTCGATGGACAAACTTGAGCAGAAAACTCCACGTTGTGCTCAGTCGGTGTTTTCCTGACTGCTGCCGGGGCTGTTTTTACATTTCTTTTCTTACACTTGTAATTTAGAAGGACTTTATAACCTTTGTGACCCTTTTGGAGAAAATGAGCCCCTTTCAGGAAGTGAAGCCTTTATTCCACCGTTTTAGGAAAATGTCACGATTCTCCGGCACGTTTGGTTCCTGGAAGTTGATGTGGATCATCTCATCTCACATTTATGTCAGATTCCAGAATAATGGAACCTCGGCTGCTGCCACATGACGAGTGGCAGCAGGGTTAGGGTTGGTTAGGGTTGGGGTTAGTGTTAGTTAGGGTTAGTGATGATTAGGGTTGGTTAGGGTAAGTGTTAGTTGGGCTTAGGGTTGGTTAGGGTTAGTGTTAGTTGGGTTAGTGTTAGTGCTGGTTAGGGTTAGTTATGGTTAGTTGGGGTAGTGCTGGTTAGTGTTATGGTTAGTTAGGGTTATGGTTAGTGAGTGTTATGTTAGTTAGGGTTAGTTATGGGCAGGGCTAGTGTTAGTTAGGGTTAGTTGGGGTTAGTGTTAGTTAGGGTTAGTTGGGGTTAGTGTTAGTTGGGTTAGTGTTATGGTTAGTTATTGTTAGTGCTGGTTAGGGTTGGTTGGTGTTAGTTATGGTTAGTTAGTGATATGGTTAGTGTTGGGTTAGTTAGGGTTATGGTTAGTTGAGGTTAGTGTTATTTAGGGTTTGTGTTAGTTATGGTTAGTGTTAGTTAGGGTTAGTTAGGGTTAGTTATGGTCAGCGTTAGTGTTGGTTAGGGTTAGTTTGGGTAATTGTTAGTTCGTTCGTTAGACCCCGTTCATTCGTTAGACCTCGTTCGTTCGTTAGACCCCGTTCATTCGTTAGACCTCGTTCGTTCGTTAGACCCCGTTCATTCGTTAGACCTCGTTCGTTCGTTAGACCCCGTTCATTTGTTAGACCTCGTTCGTTCGTTAGACCCCGTTCATTCGTTAGACCTCGTTCGTTCGTTAGACCCCGTTCATTTGTTAGACCTCCTTCATTCGTTAGACCTCGTTTATTCGTTAGACCTGGTTTATTCGTTAGACCCCGTTCATTCGTTAGACCCCGTTCATTCGTTAGACCTCGTTCATTCGTTAGACCCCGTTCATTCGTTAGACCTGGTTTATTCGTTAATTACACGTCCCCCTGGTTAATGTTGCCTTTAATCTCTTTTGCGTTCTCATGCAAACATCTGTTAGTTCATCACTTTTGTGTGTTTCATACTTACGTGTTTCTCATCTCAGTCATAACCGCTCCATGTTTTTAAATTGGGCTTATTTTTTACCACGTGTATCACCTAACCCTAACCTGACCCTGACCCTAACCCTAACCCTAACCTGACCCTTACCCTAACCTTACCCTAACCTAACCCTAACCTAACCCTAACCTGACCCTAGCCTGACCCTAACCCTAACCTGACCCTAACCCTAACCTGACCCTAACCTAACCCTAACCTAACCCTTACCCTAACCCTAACCTGACCCTTACCCTAACCTTACCCTAACCTTACCCTAACCTAACCCTAACCTAACCCTAACCTGACCCTAGCCTGACCCTAACCCTAACCCTAACCTGACCCTAACCCTAACCCTAACCTGACCCTTACCCTAACCTTACCCTAACCTAACCCTAACCTGACCCTAGCCTGACCCTAACCCTAACCCTAACCCTAACCTGACCCTAACCCTAACCCTAACCTGACCCTAACCCTAACCTGACCCTGACCCTAACCTGACCCTTACCCTAACCTGACCCTGACCCTAACCTGACCCTGACCCTGACCCTAACCTGACCCTAACCCTAACCTGACCCTTACCCTAACCCTAACCTGATCCTAACCCTAACCTGACCCTGACCCTAACCTGACCCTTACCCTAACCCTAACCTGACCCTGACCCTAACCTGACCCTGACCCTGACCCTAACCCTAACCTAACCCTAACCTGACCCTGACCCTAACCTGACCCTTACCCTAACCTTACCCTAACCTAACCCTAACCTAACCCTAACCTGACCCTAGCCTGACCCTAACCCTAACCCTAACCTGACCCTGACCCTTACCCTAACCTGACCCTAACCCTGACCCTAACCCTAACCTGACCCTAACCCTAACCCTAACCCTAACCTGACCCTGACCCTGACCCTAACCCTAACCCTAACCTGACCCTAACCCTAACCTGACCCTAACCCTAACCCTAACCTGACCCTGACCCTAACCCTAACCTGACCCTAACCCTAACCCTAACCTGACCCTAACCTGACCCTGACCCTAACCCTAACCTGACCCTAACCCTGACCCTAACCTGACCCTGACCCTGACCCTAACCCTAACCTGACCCTAACCCTAACCTGACCCTAACCTGACCCTGACCCTAACCCTAACCTGACCCTAACCCCACGTGCTTCCTCTACCAACTGAAGAGTGTCTGTGCTTTGGGAATCATTCTGGGACGGAGGAACGTGGAGAAGTGTCCTTTTGCCTGGTTACAGTGTGTGCTGTTATTAGCAACACGTAGCCCCTTAATGAAGGAGGACATCAAGCCTTTGCTTGGTTTTTGACTCCTCCAGGCCACCGTAGTCGTGGCTGGCAATAGAAACGTCACCAGTCAGCCCCGGCTTGGTTGTTATTCTGGCTTTTTGCTCGCTGAACTTACGTTTTGTGTGATTTTTTTCAGGCAGGTTTACTTTTACACCTGTAGAGCGCAACAGTTGCATTGATGTGGTTGTATTTCTTCTACTCTTGGATCCAGGTGGGATATTGACAGCCACACCGGATTTTCTCTAGATTTCTTTCAGGCTCGCTAGATAAAACTCACCCACCTTAGCACAATGTTCGGTCCAGGCTTCTGCGGAGCCGTGTGGCTCTCTGTTGTTGGGTGGCTAAAAGGGAGCTGAAGGCAAAATAGCGATTGTGAGAAGTTTTTGGTCAGTGTGCTGTGTGAAATATCACCTTGGGTTTGCTAGGTGTCTAAAATCTCGCTCACTCACAGCACTATATTAGCTTCTCCCTTCAAGCTGATTGTTGATTGTGCAAAACCTATTGCTTTAGCAGAAGAGACACAAAAGCATGCACCCTTTGCTCTTCTCCATGTTGAGACGAGATGTTCTGCCGCAGGGCCCACAACTGAGAGAGCCAGCACATGAAACGTGCAGCGATAATGAAGGCAGCAGTGGCCCAGGTCTGTGTGTTTATTTCTGGGGCTGAGGAGGGTGCACAGCCCCGCCGGCACACTGCTGCTGAAGCTGAGCCCCAGTGTAGATGGCAGCAGAGCAGGAGAGGATGCTCCGTTTGGAGGGATATTGATTTCCTCTGCGATCTGTGTGTATTTTTGGGAGGCCTGTGTGCCAGGATGGCCTCTGCCCCGTGACTCACTGATGGAGACTACTGCTTGAGCATCGGCCTCAGGCTCTGCAAGGCCTCAAAGGAATGGCCCCCCTCTCTCTGTGGGAAGGGGCAGAGGGTAGAGGGCACCAGCATGCTTAAGCAAATCTCCGCTGTTGTTCTCCCTTCTCGCTGCATGCTCTCACCTTAGCAGCAGCGGCGCAGCTCAAGTCAGGGAGGGGGATGGTGTGAATATGTAAAACAAAGACAATGTGAATTCCCATGTACTTATTTGTTATTGCTTCTCTGTTCCCTCAAACCACACTCAACCGTTTTGTACTTGGAAATGTGCCGGTGTGAAGCCGCCAGTGCCGCTGTATGTTCTCAGGATGGTCGGGGCATTTCTACGCAGCACAGCTGTGTCTCCTGCTCTGGAGTGATGGCCCGCTGGTCCGCTGGTTGGAGCTGCTCACTGCTGTGCTGCTCGGCGTTAGCGTCGGCGATAGCGTCAGCGTTAGCGTTAGCGTTAGCTGCTGTGTGTCGCCTTGCAATATCCAGCACAAACATGTTCTGAATCTGCAATGTAAATCATCTGGAAACTTTATTAATCATGTGCCAACTTCTGTGGATGAGACGGTGGCGGGGCTGGAGGCCTCGCTGAGATGTTCCTTTACTTCCATTTAACACCCCCCACCCCCCCTCCCCTGTTGTATCTGGCAACCAGGAGAATGCAGGAAAATAGAATCTCTTATTGTTATAATGTTTGCACAGAACTTTCATCTTGTAAGACGGCCCACCCTCCACAGGATTTGGATTCAGCGGGGCTTAGCTTTCATGTGTGTCCCCCGACGGTTCCATTCCTTCGTATCACAACTCCATGAATATTCACCGTTTTATCCTCGGGGCGTGTACAATAAAATAGTAACGTCATGAAAGTTTCTTTGCCACAGCCCCCCCACATGTGCTCCATCTGAATTGCACACATTTGTGTCATATAGCAGCTATTTTGTTCAGTCTCCATAGGTTTTCTATAACGTCTCCTTTTCCCTCACAGGTCAACCAAATCCAGAAGACGGTTATTGATCCTCTGAAAAAGTGAGTAGTAGCGTATTGATGCTAAATCTTGCCGAATTAAAAGATAAAGCAGGATTTTTCATTGTGTTTTGGTGTTGTGTTACTCTCTATACATTCTATACATTGTTGAGCACCAGCGGTCGACCGTATTTTAGTCTTGTTTCATTCTTTTAGCTTAACGTTACTGCACACACACGCACACACACGCATCCCCACACACACACACACAAACAGGCATCCACACACATCCCCACACACACATCCCCACACACACACACACACACACACACACACACACACACACACACACACACACACACACACGCATCCCCACACACACACACACAAACAGGCATCCACACACATCCCCACACACACATCCCCACACACATCCCCACACACACACACACACACACACACACAAACAGGCATCCACACACACACACACACACACGCATACACACACATCCCCACACACACACACGCACACACACGCATACACACGCATCCCCACACACATCCCCACACACACACACACCCACACACGCACACACACATCCCCCCACACACACACACACCCCCCACACACGCACAACCCCCCCCCACACACACACATCTACACACACACACACACACGCGCACACACATCCACACACACACACGCATCCACACACACATCCCCACACACACATCCACACATCCCCACACACACACACACACACACACACATCCCCACACACATCCCCACACACACACACACACAAACAGGCATCCACACACATCCACACACACACACACGTCCCCACACACATCCCCACACACACACACACACAAACAGGCATCCACACACATCCCCACACACACACACACACACACAAACAGGCATCCACACACATCCCCACACACATCCCCACACACATCCCCACACACACACACACACACACAAACAGGCATCCACACACACACACACACACACACACACAGGGAGTGCTGAGACTCTCCCTGCATCTTCCGGAGAGCTTGTTAAGGTTGTGCTTCCTCCTCTTAGCTCCTCCCAGGAGATGCAGCAGAATGCTAATGCAATAATACTCATATTGTTTGAGTATGTTTATATTCCAGCTTTATAGGGAAGCGTGCTCATTCATTTTCATTTCTGAAAATGACCAGCGTAAAGAGACGTGTGTTTTTGGCCTCTTCCTCACGTGCGCTGGTGGTGGGGCAATGACAGGATGGAATGGTTCTAATTTCCTTTTCCTGGTGGGCGGCGGGCGGACGTGTGGGCCGGCTCAGAATGTGGCAGAAGGCCCAGCTTCCTGGGCCCAGAGAAGTGGAGCGGTTGGGACGGAGAATGTCTGACTGGAGTTCACCTCTCACACTCGGTAGACGCTCACTGGTCCGATTCTGCTCAGATGAATAAGGAGAAGGAAGTTAGACGTTTCTGCTGTGGTCACAGCTGGAGTTCAGAGCTAGTTTTCAAACTGAACAAAGTGGACCTCTTTATTCCCTCATTTAAAGAGCTATTAGTTTATTAGAGTATCCACAAAACTAGATGGATACAGAAGCTTCCGTACTTTAAAGCTTCCATTAGGATTCCATTAGGCCATCTTTGCTTCACATCTTCCATTGTTTGCTTGGTAAGCTTGTGTCTTTAATTAGAGACGACTCAAAAAGGATGATTATTAATGTTAATGGAAGATCTGAAATGGGTGGTGTGGGTGTAAGTGTGTGTGTGCACGACGCACCTGGACGTGCACGTCTGTAAACCTCTGGCTGACATGAGCAGCACTTTATGGCCCTGGCGGTCTGCAGACGTCCTGTTCAAAGCTTTTCTGCTCGGAGAGACCGAAATCGGATCTAAACCCGTCAGCCTTAACGCGTTTAACCACGAGCAGACGGTCCCGAATCAGGTCGTGGGCCACGAGCCTAATTACAATCGTTTAATAAGAGCTCACAAAAGGATCTGATCTGCTTTGCCACGTTTTCTGGCTGCATCACGATTACTCTCATCTTAATCTTACTGGAGGCCCTGTCAGGATAAATATGGCGCCACAGCGTGAGCGGCTGCTCTGGGCCCGGCTAACGTGCTGCTCTGGGACGGCTAACGTGCTGCTCTGGGCCCGGCTAACGTGCTGCTCTGGGCCCGGCTAACGTGCTGCTCTGGGCCCGGCTAACGTGCTGCTCTGGGCCCGGCTAACGTGCTGCTTTGGGCCCGGCTAACGTGCTGCTCTGGGCCCGACTAACGTGCTGCTCTGGGCCCGGCTAACGTGCTGCTCTGGGCCCGGCTAACGTGCTGCTCTGGCCCGGCTAACGTGCTGCTCTGGGCCCGGCTAAGGTGCTGCTCTGGCCCGGCTAACGTGCTGCTCTGGGCCCGGCTAAGGTGCTGCTCTGGCCCGGCTAACGTGCTGCTCTGGCCCGGCTAACGTGCTGCTCTGGGCCCGGCTAACGTGCTGCTCTGGGCCCGGCTAACGTGCTGCTCTGGCCCGGCTAACGTGCTGCTCTGGGCCCGGCTAACGTGCTGCTCTGGGCCCGGCTAACGTGCTGCTCTGGGACGGCTAACGTGCTGCTCTGGCCCGGCTAACGTGCTGCTCTGGGCCCGGCTAACGTGCTGCTCTGGGCCCGGCTAACGTGCTGCTCTGGGCCCGGCTAACGTGCTGCTCTGGGCCCGGCTAACGTGCTGCTCTGGCCCGGCTAACGTGCTGCTCTGGGCCCGGCTAACGTGCTGCTCTGGGCCCGGCTAACGTGCTGCTCTGGGACGGCTAACGTGCTGCTCTGGCCCGGCTAACGTGCTGCTCTGGGCCCGGCTAACGTGCTGCTCTGGGCCCGGCTAACGTGCTGCTCTGGGCCCGGCTAACGTGCTGCTCTGGGCCCGGCTAACGTGCTGCTCTGGGCCCGGCTAACGTGCTGCTCTGGCCCCGGCTAACGTGCTGCTCTGGCCCGGCTAACGTGCTGCTCTGGGCCCGGCTAACGTGCTGCTCTGGCCCGGCTAACGTGCTGCTCTGGACCCGGCTAACGTGCTGCTCTGGCCCCGGCTAACGTGCTGCTCTGGGCCCGGCTAACGTGCTGCTCTGGCCCGGCTAACGTGCTGCTCTGGGCCCGGCTAACGTGCTGCTCTGGGCCCGGCTAACGTGCTGCTCTGGCCCGGCTAACGTGCTGCTCTGGGCCCGGCTAACGTGCTGCTCTGGGCCCGGCTAACGTGCTGCTCTGGGCCCGGCTAACGTGCTGCTCTGGGCCCGGCTAACGTGCTGCTCTGGGCCCGGCTAACGACTGGCAACTACTCACAAACATTTTCTTTGCTCTAAATGCTATTTTTATGCCGTCTGGTGACCACACCCCAACCTGTTACATAGCCTGGAACCCTCAGCCATTGAGGCCAGACTGAGCAGGGTTAGCGTTAGCGTTAGCGTTAGCGTTAGCGTTAGCTAGGGTTAGGGTTATAAAATGTAGCCCTTGATGGGCATGTTCATTTAAGGCAAGCACGCTGAGAGTAGAACAAAGGGAGGGTCCTTTGAGAATCAATCTGCCTGATGTTTCTCTTCCTTGGTCACCAACCAATTGTCCAATTTTGGAGAGCAGTCGTGTCTGGAGGCCAGTTACGTAATCGACCCCTCTATAAACGGTTTATTACTAGTGGCGGAGGTGGGCTGCAGGGCTGGGCTGACCGGGGGTCTGTGCTGTTACTGAAGCTGGGAACGACCACTCCTTTAACTTCCTGTAGTCAACAAGTCCAGATTGTCTGAAGCTGAGCTGCTCACCGTTATACACCCTCGGAAGGGTGCACAAGGTTTGAAGGGAGAGCAGACGTCAGGGTTAGGTTAACCTCTAACCTTAACCTCTACCCCTGACCCCTAACCCTGTTTACCTGGTTAACCTGGTTTACCTGGTTAACCTCTTCATCTGCTTTGACCACCCGTTTCAGATTGATCATCAAGTTGAATATATTTTTCAAACATTTCCATTGAACCATATTGAATTTCCTTGGTTAGATATTTTTAAGGCATTTAAACACTTTGACATTTATTTAATGGAAATATTGTCAATATGAATATTTCATGCATACTTCATTCGTGCTTCCCAATAAAAGCCAAGCTCAGATTCCTGTTGCTAAGTTACAGATGAGTGTTTCCCTATTTTTAGAGCTCAACAGTAGTATTTTCATTGCAGGAACATATTTTCATTTGGAATATGATAATTGTCACAAAGTGACTTGTTTTATACCTTTTTAAGCTGCAGTAATTAGATAATAGATTAGAGGGAGCTTAATGCAGAGCCGTCCCCCGGGGGCTGGGAGGACCGCCACAATATCCCAATGGGGGGTTTCTTCATTCCCGTTGACTTTGGGGTTTTTCACCGATCCATCATCCTTCGGCCACGTTAGCTGTGGTGGTGAGCTCTCCTGGGAGGAGGAGGAGTTCCGACCTCCTGGGAGGAGGAGGAGTTCCGACCTCCTGGGAGGAGGAGGAGGAGATCCGACCTCCTGGGAGGAGGAGGAGGAGATCCGGCCTCCTGGGAGGAGGAGGAGTTCCGACCTCCTGGGAGGAGGAGATCCGACCTCCTGGCCGGAGGAGGAGATCCGACCTCCTGGGAGGAGGAGATCCGACCTCCTGGCCGGAGGAGGAGATCCGACCTCCTGGGAGGAGGAGATCCGACCTCCTGGGAGGAGGAGGAGATCCGACCTCCTGGGAGGAGGAGGAGATCCGACCTCCTGGGAGGAGGAGGAGATCCGACCTCCTGGGAGGAGGAGGAGGAGATCCGACCTCCTGGGAGGAGGAGATCCGACCTCCTGGCCGGAGGAGGAGATCCGACCTCCTGGGAGGAGGAGGAGATCCGACCTCCTGGGAGGAGGAGATCCGACCTCCTGGCCGGAGGAGGAGATCCGACCTCCTGGGAGGAGGAGGAGATCCGACCTCCTGGGAGGAGGAGGAGGAGATCCGACCTCCTGGGAGGAGGAGATCCGACCTCCTGGGAGGAGGAGGAGGAGATCCGACCTCCTGGGAGGAGGAGGAGATCCGACCTCCTGGGAGGAGGAGGAGATCCGACCTCCTGGGAGGAGGAGGAGATCCGACCTCCTGGGAGGAGGAGGAGGAGATCCGACCTCCTGGGAGGAGGAGGAGATCCGACCTCCTGGGAGGAGGAGATCCGGCCTCCTGGGAGGAGGAGGAGATCCGACCTCCTGGGAGGAGGAGGAGGAGATCCGACCTCCTGGGAGGAGGAGGAGGAGATCCGACCTCCTGGGAGGAGGAGGAGATCCGACCTCCTGGGAGGAGGAGGAGGAGTTCCGACCTCCTGGGAGGAGGAGGAGATCCGACCTCCTGGCCGGAGGAGGAGATCCGACCTCCTGGGAGGAGGAGGAGGAGATCCGACCTCCTGGGAGGAGGAGGAGGAGATCCGACCTCCTGGGAGGAGGAGGAGATCCGACCTCCTGGGAGGAGGAGGAGATCCGACCTCCTGGGAGGAGGAGGAGGAGATCCGACCTCCTGGGAGGAGGAGGAGATCCGACCTCCTGGGAGGAGGAGGAGATCCGGCCTCCTGGGAGGAGGAGGAGATCCGACCTCCTGGGAGGAGGAGGAGGAGATCCGACCTCCTGGGAGGAGGAGGAGGAGATCCGACCTCCTGGGAGGAGGAGGAGATCCGACCTCCTGGGAGGAGGAGGAGGAGTTCCGACCTCCTGGGAGGAGGAGGAGATCCGACCTCCTGGGAGGAGGAGGAGATCCGACCTCCTGGGAGGAGGAGGAGGAGATCCGACCTCCTGGGAGGAGGAGGAGGAGATCCGACCTCCTGGGAGGAGGAGATCCGACCTCCTGGGAGGAGGAGATCCGACCTCCTGGGAGGAGGGGGAGATCCGACCTCCTGGCCGGAGGAGGAGATCCGACCTCCTGGGAGGAGGAGGAGATCCGACCTCCTGGGAGGAGGAGGAGGAGATCCGACCTCCTGGGAGGAGGAGGAGGAGATCCGACCTCCTGGGAGGAGGAGGAGGAGATCCGACCTCCTGGCCGGAGGAGGAGGAGATCCGACCTCCTGGCCGGAGGAGGAGGAGATCCGACCTCCTGGGAGGAGGAGGAGGAGATCCGACCTCCTGGGAGGAGGAGGAGGAGATCCGACCTCCTGGGAGGAGGAGGAGATCCGACCTCCTGGGAGGAGGAGGAGGAGATCCGACCTCCTGGGAGGAGGAGGAGGAGATCCGACCTCCTGGGAGGAGGAGGAGATCCGACCTCCTGGGAGGAGGAGGAGATCCGACCTCCTGGGAGGAGGAGGCTGCTGCGCTCGCGTTCCGCAGACGGATCAGTGGTTGGAAGACGTTATACAGCCTAAATAAAACAGGGCTCGTCAACCAGGCTCGTTCGTTGCAACGTTGTTGTTTGCTTGTCTGATTCCGTGCCGGTTCCGTGCTGTGTGGTCATGTGACCTCCGCTGTGCTGTCTGTTGCAGATACGGCGGCGTGTTCCCGAGTCTCAACATGGCGGTGAAGCGCCGGGAACAAGCGCTGCAGGACTACAAGCGACTGCAGTCCAAAGTGGAAAAATATGAAGAAAAGGAAAAAACGGGGCCTGTTATGGTCAAACTACATCAGGTACGGTGAAAGTCAAGCGTGCATCAGTGCACGTGTTGGTGCACTCCACCGCTCCACCGCTCCACCGCTCCATGCAGGAGCAGAGTTCAGCCGCTCTCACGCTGCTCGCATTGTGGATCGAGTGCAAAAAGTGGAAAAAGACACAAACGCTGACTGGATACGAACAGAAATAGTTGAGCACATGCACACTGTACATGTGCACTCTTTCACCCACGCAAGCTAGCAGGCTCTCAAGTAGCGCCTTTTCAAAAAGGCAGTGCTGCACATCTACAGGCACGTAATTGAGAATTGCACCCAGACACACACACGCGCGCACACACGCACACACACACACACACACACGCACACACACACACACACACACACACACACACTCACTCACTCACTCTGCAGCCACTACAGGAGCGTGCACATTCACAGATTGCGTGTTGCCTCTAACACATCTGCACATGGTGAGCCACCCACACACATTGAGAAAAGCTCTGTCAGTGGAACAAAGCCTGGAAGAGGCCCCTCCATCCCTGCCCTTTGAATCCCCGTGCACTTAAAGAAGCGTTCCTCACCAAACATTCGGACATTGTTGCAACTCTCCAGTCTAAAGAAATGTGGCTAATGATCCATAATGCAGCAGATAAATAATGTGTTGTTTTTCAAATATAGCGAGTCTCCCCTGATCGTTCAGCCTCTCACACATATTCATGCTGCGTTGCTAAAGCTATGCCTACAGTCGTCTACCCACTATTACATTCACACGCTCATCACGCTGCTGCAGTCCACTCACAGCCAAGTCTGCCCACATTACCCACTCCTCCTCACTGCGGTCGTGATTACAGCCTTTATTTTTCATTTATTTATCTTCTTCACTTCTGTGGAATTTGTCAAATATTTTAGCAGTTCGCAAATACAAAAAGATGCTTTAACTAAGTTCTCCGACACCTTTTGTGGACAAATGTGTTTGTACTAAAACATCAAAAGCAGAGTTTTGCATAAGATGCCAGATAAGAACGTTTCCTCTCGTCTTCACACCTCAGGCCAGAGAAGAGCTCCGGCCGGTCAAGGAAGACTTCGAGGCCAAGAACAAGCAGCTGCTGGAGGAGATGCCCAAGTTCTACCACAGCCGCATCGACTACTTCCAGCCCAGTTTTGAGGCTCTCATTAGAGCTCAGGTCAGTAACTCGAGGGAAGAGCCACGTGCACCTGCAGGGCACCATTGGGTGGGCTTCACTAACGTGTTAGGGGTGTCTAATCGTGGCCGTCTGTCCCAGCACAGCTGTAATGTGATTAACTAATCCTAGTTAACCCTGACCCTAACCTTAACCCTAACCCAGCATAGCTAACCCTAACCCTAGTTAACCCTGACCCTGACCCACACCAGGAAGGTCTTGTCTGTCTGGCTCCACTGCAGCGCTGCACCTCATTATGGAACCTGGAGCTTCTCTTAAAGCAGCTGGGCGTCTGAAGGAGCCTCCCCCACCCTAGATCTGCGCCACCGTGTCATTTCCTGTTTGGGACAGTTGCTGGGACACTCCTAGTTAGTTAACTAGATTATCGGGGCCGTAATGACAGTTGTGGCGCTCTGTGCTGTGCTTTGAAGTTGAGATGATTCCACCGAGCTGCAGCGAACAGCAAATATTTCAGCACTATTCCCTAAGTTGGGTTTGCTCAGTGCTTTGTTGACATGGTGCCTGTGTTTGAATGAATACGTGCACGTTCACGGAGGCCCCTCGTATGTGCACGTGCTCCTTCTCCACTCCCTCCAGCTGCTGCAGAAGACAAAGACTTGCTTTGTTATGTCCCTCAGGCCGTTCTGTCCATCGACCGTGAGGACACATGATGAGTGATGCACCTGTACAGATGTTCCAGATGTCTTTTCCCTTTCTTTTCCTTTGTCTTGTCCTCTGCTGCAGTCATTCAGAAGGGTCGAAGTCGGTCCTGCAGCTGTCGGCCCTTTTTCCTCCAGTATATCAGGCTTTGCTTTACAGTTAGTTAACCCTTGGGTCCGAGGTGGTCACAGCTCACAGCACTGCTAACTCTGACCATAACCATAAACTGCTAACCCTGACCATAACCATAAACTGCTAACCCTGACCATAACCCTAAACTGCTAACCCTGACCATAACCCTAACCCTAAACTGCTAACTCTGACCATAACCATAAACTGCTAACCCTGACCATAACCATAAACTGCTAACCCTGACCATAACCCTAAACTGCTAACCCTGACCATAACCATAAACTGCTAACCCTGACCATAACCCTAACCCTAAACTGCTAACCCTGACCATAACCATAAACTGCTAACCCTGACCATAACCCTAACCCTAAACTGCTAACCCTGACCATAACCATAAACTGCTAACCCTGACCATAACCCTAACCCTAAACTGCTAACCCTGACCATAACCCTAACCCTAAACTGCTAACCCTGACCATAACCATAAACTGCTAACCCTGACCATAACCCTAAACTGCTAACCCTGACCATAACCCTAACCCTAAACTGCTAACCCTGACCATAACCCTAAACTGCCAACCCTGACCCTAAACTGCTAACCATAACCCTGACCCTAACCGCCTCAGAGGACCACCAGACGCTGCTCTGCTGGTTAGCAACACTGGTCTCATGAATGTTCCTGCTGCTCTTTTCACCAACTAGTTGAGGCTGTGTGTAACCTAACCGGCCGGCCCACTACTGGTTGAGCTGCAAATATCAGATACCTTTACTTTTTGATGGCTATTTGTAGGTTAGGTTAGGGTTAGGGTTAGGAGAGGGTTAGAGGGTTAGGGTTAGGAGAGGGTTAGGGTTAGGAGAGGGTTAGAGGGTTAGGGTTAGGAGAGGGTTAGGGTTAGGAGAGGGTTAGAGGGTTAGGGTTAGGGTTAGGAGAGGGTTAGGGTTAGGAGAGGGTTAGAGGGTTAGAGGGTTAGGGTTAGGAGAGGGTTAGGGTTAGGAGAGGGTTAGGAGAGGGTTAGGAGAGGGTTAGGGTTAGGAGAGGGTTAGGAGAGGGTTAGGGTTAGGAGAGGGTTAGAGGGTTAGAGGGTTAGGGTTAGGAGAGGGTTAGGGTTAGGAGAGGGTTAGAGGGTTAGGAGAGGGTTAGGGTTAGGAGAGGGTTTGGGTTAGGAGAGGGTTAGAGGGTTAGGGTTAGGAGAGGGTTAGGGTTAGGAGAGGGTTAGAGGGTTAGAGGGTTAGGGTTAGGAGAGGGTTAGGGTTAGGGTTAGGAGAGGGTTAGGGTTAGAGGGTTAGGGTTAGGGTTAGGAGAGGGTTAGAGGGTTAGGGTTAGGAGAGGGTTAGGGTTAGGAGAGGGTTAGGGTTAGGAGAGGGTTAGAGGGTTAGGGTTAGGAGAGGGTTAGGGTTAGAGGGTTAGGGTTAGGGTTAGGAGAGGGTTAGGGTTAGGAGAGGGTTAGAGGGTTAGAAGGTTAGGGTTAGGGTTAGGAGAGGGTTAGGAGAGGGTTAGGGTTAGGAGAGGGTTAGAGGGTTAGAAGGTTAGGGTTAGGGTTAGGAGAGGGTTAGGGTTAGAGGGTTAGAAGGTTAGGGTTAGGGTTAGGAGAGGGTTAGGGTTAGAGGGTTAGAAGGTTAGGGTTAGGGTTAGGAGAGGGTTAGGGTTAGAGGGTTAGAAGGTTAGGGTTAGGGTTAGGAGAGGGTTAGAGGGTTAGGAGAGGGTTAGAGGGTTAGGGTTAGGAGAGGGTTAGGAGAGGGTTAAGGCACATCAAAGTGAGACAAAGATGGTTTCATAAATCACAGTTTTCACCATCTCCAGTTAATTTGTCTGTGGCTTGAATCACCTCTGGAAATATCAGGTGAGTTCTAGTTGTGGTCCAGGTTCTGGTAACGTCACTGTAGAGGAGGACTGACATGATATTGGAGGGGTTGGAGTTCCTGCTACTTTTATTTTCTGCCTCCTCTTCTGGAGTCTTGTAATGAGATTAAAGCCTATTAATCATCAAAGCAGCTCTCTGGGGAGCCTGACTCATGAAGTGAAGGAAGCAGCAGGGTGGGAAGTGTCAGGGCAGCTTTCTAACAACACTCTGGAGGTCTTGTTCAGGTTGGGAGCCACATGCAGGGTCACCACCCACCCAAGTGCCTTTTTTGGTTCTTTGGGGCGTTTTGTCAAAGTTGTTTGATATCGGGAGACGCCTCCTTTTCATCTTGAATCGATTCTCATTAGCAAGGTTGGAGGGTCGACATTAGACAAATGTCAGTAAATCAAGGTGAAACTTTTCAGATGCAGCTAAAGAAGATCTCTGAGAGGTTGATCAGAGCCTTCTTCCCTCTTCACCACTCTACCTTTGCTCTCCTCAGGTGGTCTATTTCACTGAAATGTACAAGATCTTCAGCGAGCTAACGAGTCAAATGGACCAGGCAGGGCTGACGGATGAGCAGAGGGAGAGGGAGACGGAGGCCAAGCTCAGCGAGTTGCGTGCTCTGTCCATTGTTGCTGACGACTGAGGGAGGAGAGCCCAAACCCAGCGAAGGGCTCCTTTCATGCCCCGTTGAATGGATTCTTCTCTTTTCTGGCTCCTTCACCGACTTTCAGCTATGGACAAAATCTGATTGTGATCCTTTTGTCCTTGAGGGCCCAAAACCTCCTCACACGCCTCAGACTCACGTCAGACTATCTGTCAATCTATCAGCTAAAACGCCACATTATCGAAGCCATCATCCAAGTGCTGTGTGTGTGTGTGTGTGTGTGTGTGTGTGTGTGTGCGTGCGTGCGTGTGCGCGTGCGCGTGTGTGTGTGTGTGTGTGCGCCTCTGTGTACGGTTCTTATCAGAACTGTTAAAAGACCAATATTCCTGAAGGAAGGAACAGCCCATGAAATGTTTCTGCTGTATTACCATAATCCCATTAAAGATACTTTTTTATTACCCTAACCAATATAACAAACACTATAATCTAACACAAATAATATTTTTGGGCCTTGTTCGACTAATAGCTGCGTCCATTGTCCTCATTGTGGCTTTAACAGGAAGGACTCCGCGGCTCCGTAAAGGTCTTTAATAAGTGGCTCCACTCGTCCAAAACATAGACTGGTGCGCCCCCTAGTGGGCAGTACTGGCCACGAGCCGCATTCTCTTATCAACGTCTTTCATTCATTCATTCATTTGATTTCTCAAGAGCAACGTTGTCGTTTTTATTTGCGGGGTCTCTAAATATTTCCACCATATAGTCAGCTTTTTTCGGGTGTATTTATTAGCAATTACTGATTGAATCCATGTCAGTTTTTGGTGTCTTATGATTATTTATTTTCTAAAGACCATGTTCTGAAATGATTGTAGTCAATTGTTCAGCGTCTGTTTGATTATACATGAAAAACTGTACTGAAGATTCATCAAGTCTTAATGAATTTGAAGTATTGGATTTTTTTTTTTAAATGATTAACTCAAAGAAAGTGTTGGCTGGATTTCTTTTGGTTGCTATTTAAATGGCGGTTTGTCCACAACATCATTTTTCATGTAGCGTGTATTGTTGCCGAACATGTACGAATTAAATTAATCCAACGTAATCTGGTTAAAGACAAATCTTGATCTTTATTGGTTTTACTTAACTGGACTTAGTCAACAAATCTCTCGTACATTATTTACAATTCCAATTCAGTTTGCTGGCTAAAAGTTTCTTACATTAAATTTAGTATACTGCATTATTGTCTCTTAACTCAAACATACAGAGCACGAACACATCAAAGTGTCGACAGGTTAAATCTGCACAGGTGCTTCACCAACCCTCAGAAACCACCATCCTGAAATGGTGTTTCTGGCTCCTCTGACGAGCCAATATTGACGAGCCAATATTCAATCTCAATTTGTTGTATTTTAGATGAAGTTTGAATGGATATTCTTCTTCTTTCGGGCGGCCAGCTAACGTTCTCTTTGTTTGATACTCAGATATTTCACAGCGAAGTCCCTTTAAATAACGGTTCTGCTGTAAAGGTTTTCTATTTGTTCCTGAAACGCTCTGCGGATGTCGGCTCGTCGGCTCTTCAGTGTGGGAGTGAGAAGGCCATTGGCGATGCTGAACATCTCTGGGTGCAGGTAAATGCCCTTTACCTGATGGAATAGAAGGTGAGACATCAATAAAAGTATGGATTTGGGCCAAATCTACTTCATTTCAACGCTCACTTGTTCGAAGGACTTGAGACCGGCTTCCTTCCCGATAGCTCTCATGTTCTCCAGTACTGCCTTCTTCACATCCTGTTAAAGGCCACGAGATCACAGCTCACTGGAAACTGAATACACCCCATAATCTGCAGTGAAAATGTCTGAAATTTACAGGCTTTTGACACAGCTCTTTGTAGGATCCCACCAAGCCTTGGTCTTTGGCCCAGCCAACAAACACCTCTGGGTCGGGAACAACGATGGCTACAAGATGAGACTGGAAACCCAAAACTGGAATTGAGGTCTGAGTTTTCGTTGAATGTAACAATGTGAATCAAATACCTGTAAACTGTCTCCATGTACAAAGACCTGCAGCACAGGAGCACAGCGCATGTAGACATTCTCTATCTTCTCCGGAGCGATATACTCCCCTTGGGATAATTTAAAGATGTGCTTCTTTCTGTCAATGATGCGCAGGGTTCCATTCTTGGCGGACAAGGTTAAGAAAAAGATGTTTTTACATTTTTCCAGGTGCAAAACCAGGTGTTTGTCTAACTTACTGGAAGCCATTGGCCCACGTCCCCCGAGTGCAACCAGCCCTCGCTGTCCAAAGCTTCAGCAGTTCTTTCTGGGTCCCTCAGGTAGCCTCTGAACACGCTGGGGCCTTGCATGCAGATCTGACCAGACAAATAGTCAGCAGGAGCTGCAAACGTCCGAAAGGACCACGGATTAGGATCAACCCACCTCTCCTTTCCCGTTGTTAGCATAGTACTTCATCTCAGGAATGTCCACCAGCTTGACCATGGAGCAGGGCAGCGGAGCGCCAACGTGACCTGACAGAGACGGAGCCAAACGCTACTGCAGGACCATTACGGAGAAGCGTAGCAGATACTCTGGTGTATCACCTGTGCTCCAGTCTCCTGGCATGGAGAACGTGCACCCTGCTGTGCACTCGGTCTGACCATAACCCTCAAAGATGAAGCAGCCCAGAACAGCTCTCAGGAAGGACAGCACGGCCGGGGAGATGGGTGCTGAGGCAGTCAGGACGAACCGCAGTTTACCGCCAAAACTGGCCTGAAGGGTTGAAGGTGGTCGCCAATGAATCGGTTCAACACGGCAGCTACGAGCTGAACTACGCGTTTCTCTCCTCAGCACTCGTCACCGACTCCTTTGGTGGTTTTAATGGGGAAGCTTGTGGCCACAGAGGTGGTCGGAGCTGTGGAGCCTTGATATATTTAGTGAGCATATTTTAAGTTTGACGGAGAGCAACAAAACTAGTTTAACAGCAGTTTCATGGCAGACCATATTTTCCCATCTGCACAGATCTCAGCCAAACTCGTCTGTCTCCACTTCACTCCCACAGGACCAATATGCTCTGGGTGATTCTGGCATTCGTTGCTGGAAGAGATCTCTGGTAAAGTTTGGATCCCATTTTATTGACTATTTGCAGGTCTGTTACTCTGTGACGATCATGCAGTGCTTGATAAATAATAATAATAATAATAATAATAATAGTAATGACAAATGGAGAGAGTTAACAGGGCGGTGGGACTGGAGACCAGCGACGCTCTAAATATGGGTCAAACCACCTGAATCTTGTTGAAGAGCAGCCTGTCCCACAGACTGTTGTTGCGCACGATGCCGCTGCCGAGCTCGGCCTGTTTCCTCCTCACAGCGTAGCGAAGCAAAGCTCTTCGCAGTGGAGAGCGGAGCGAACCCTGGATCTTTGACCAGACGGGGGAACAGACGTTATTTATCCACTTGACCACTTTGTTCTTGAACAACAGAAACCCAAAAATATTGATACAAAATGTCACCACTTCCACTTGGGATGATTATCAGATGATCTTTCACCTGGTAACCAGTTATTTAACCCAACTGATGAGCAGCTTCTCATTTATCTAACAACATTTTGATCATGATTGGTCACTTTGGTCCAATCAGATCATCCAAAAACAGAAGAGGTCAGAGCGTTTTCAAGGAACTCAAGGGAGCTTTGTAGCTTTAAGACACCCACGAACCAGTGAGGCTGATGGGAAAATGGGCTCCATTTGCTAAGGTGCATTAGGACTGGACTCTGGAGTCACTGAAGAAGGTCAACTGGACTCATGAGTCCACTTTTACCCTGTCCCAGAGTGACGGGGCATCGAGAGAAGAGAGGAGGTTGAAGTGATGCACTCGTCATGCCTAATGTTTGATGTTTTCTCATGCCGACTGGACAAGGCCGTTGGTCCAGGTTCAGCAACATCATGGGCCCAAAGAGGTCCGTTGACGACCGAAATATTATTCCATCAATGGATTTCTTTCTCTTGGCGCGAGTGTATTCCAAGATGACAATGCCAGAATTCACTGTGCTCGAATTGTGAAAGAGAGGTTCAGGGAGCACGAGACGCCGCTTCCCCGAACCCTAACCCAACCTTAACCCCACCACTAACCCCTACCACTAACCCTAACCCTAACCCTACCCCCAACCCCTACCACTAACCCCAACCCCTATCACTAACCCAACCCCTACCCCTACCCCTAACCCTACCCCCTATCACTAACCCAACCCCTACCCCTACCCCTAACCCTACCCCCAACCCCTACCACTAACCCTAACCCTACCCCCAACCCCTACCACTAACCCCAACCCCTACCACTAACCCAACCCCTACCCCTAACCCTAACCCTACCCCCAACCCCTACCACTAACCCTAACCCTACCCCCAACCCCTACCACTAACCCCAACCCCTACCACTAACCCAACCCCTACCCCTAACCCTAACCCTACCCCCAACCCCTACCACTAACCCTAACCCTACCCCTACCACTAACCCAACCCCTACCCCTACCCCTACCCCCAACCCCTACCACTAACCCTACCCCAACCCCCAACCCCTACCACTAACCCCAACCCCTACCACTAACCCAACCCCTACCCCTAACCCTAACCCTACCCCCAACCCCTACCACTAACCCTACCACTAACCCTACCCCCAACCCCTACCACTAACCCTAACCCTACCCCCAACCCCTACCACTAACCCTAACCCTACCACCAACCCCTACCACTAACCCTAACCCTACCCCCAACCCCTACCACTAACCCTAACCCTACCACCAACCCCTACCACTAACCCTAAACCCAACCCCTAACCGCCAACCCCTACCACTAACCCTACCACCAACCCCCAACCCCTACCACTAACCCTAAACCCAACCCCTAACCCCCAACCCCTACCACTAACCCTAACCCTACCCCCAACCCCTACCACTAACCCTACCACTAACCCCAACCCCTAACCCCCAACCCCTACCACTAACCCTAACCCCCAACCCCTACCCCCAACCCCTACCACTAACCCCAACCCCTACCCCCAACCACTAACCCAACCACTACCCCCAACCCCTACCTCTAACCCCAACCCCTACCTCTAACCCCAACCCCTACCACTAACCCAACCCCTACCCCTAACCCCTACCACTAACCCAACCCCTACCACTAACCCCAACCCCTAGCACTAACCCCAACCCCTACCACTAACCCAACCCCTACCCCTAACCCCTACCACTAACCCAACCCCTAGCACTAACCCCAACCCCTACCACTAACCCAACCCCTACCCCTAACCCCTACCACTAACCCAACCCCTACCACTAACCCCAACCCCTACCACTAACCCAACCCCTACCCCTAACCCTACCCTAAGCATTTTGAGAGACTCTTGACGTGCTGGACAAGGCTTGGTGCAGTGGTCCAACTGTGGCGTTGTCGAGACACATGAAATTAAGATGAAATCAATCTTGTGCCATTATCAAAACAATGTGATCACAGCTAAAAGCAGAGAAATATTATTGGGTGGCCGACTTTTTTGGTCAGGCAGTGCATCATAATTTAAATACCAATTCACAATATTCCAGCTTAAACATGGAGGGTTTCATGTTATGGATGGTTGCTGTGCAACCATAACTGGTTAGAATAAAACCAGGATCAGTCCGGGGGGATCCGGGATCCTTTTGGCCATTTCACTTAATGTGTCCTGAGACATGCAAGTGATTTGTCTATAATCGTGAGGACATTTGCAGTGCGGCATTCTGGGGCGTTACTCTGGCTGGACACGTGGTCAAAAGTCTTCACAGCTCAGGGTTTGTATGTGCCACCAGCGCCATCTAGAGGTACCAAGTAGAACTGTTTTTTTATTTCAGGTGTTAAATTGTTTTCAATTCAGTATTAATGTTGGAATTCATGTGGAAATTTTCTAAAATTGTCTTCTGATTATTTGTGATTTGTCAGGCAGTGATTATATTATATCACTGTTTAGTGATTCTGTTTGTGCCTGGACACTCTCAGAAGAGCCCGTGGAAAAGAAAACCAGTGGAAATTCCACTGGTTAGAACTGAGTACTGTGGGTTTTGGGTATTAAAATGCACAATACCATGAAATAAAATGCAATTTTCCATACTTGTCCATGGTGAAGCATGAATATATTTACTGACCTTGTCATAAATGCGATTGAGTAAGCGAGGCACCACAGGAAAGAAAGTGGGCTGGAGTGTTTTGATATCGTCCATGAGGAGAGAAATATCCCCCTGATAAAAGCCCACTTTGGCTCCGTGGCAAAACATGGTGACCTGTCACAGAAGTGGACTTCAGCAATTTTAGAATCTGCACAGACGCACATCAAACATCAAAGAGGATCAGCGACCTGAATCATCCTCTCAAACATGTGGGCAAGCGGAAGGTAGGAGATGGACACATCCTCCTGTTGGATCACGACTGATCCCTAAAGGCAGAGCAGAAGAAAATGAGGGAAGCACAGGGAGAGATAAAGCTTGTGCAGCATCAAACAAGGGAAATACCTCTGCAGGGCCAATCAAAGAGTCAATTAATCATAGCATTAGACACAGCAGGGGGGGGGCACAGTTGTGAGATACAAGCAGATGGGAAGTTGGGATCTGGGAAGCTGTTTTCAATTAGACAACGAGGCGGAAGTGCAGACAGACCTCCAGGAGCTTAATGACAGAGGAAGCGTTGGAGGCGATGTTTCCGTGGGTGATCATGGCTCCCTTGGGCTTCCCTGAATAAATAAACAAGACATTATAGCCGAGCGCTGATTGGTGGAGGAAACTGCCACAGTGCCATAAAGAGAGGGTGTTAGTGGGCAATAATGGACCTTCCCCATCGATGTGAGTGGAGGATAATTGTGCAGAGATGAATGAAATCAGACACTACCTGTGGTTCCACTGGTGAAGCAGACCACGGCCAGATCCTGAGGCCGGGGCGGCTACAGCAGGCAGCAATAAAACATGAGACAACAGTCTACCTCCACTATTCATTAAAGTCATTTTAACAAGGGAGTGTTAATGAGCTCTGAGGAGACAGTAGCAACTACACAACTGTCATCGGGGCATTTAAACAGAGGTTAGCGTGCACGGCTTTGATGCAGGGCTTAGGGTTAGGAGATTGGGACTCACCACAGGATCTTTGAGGTTCTGCCTGCCCAGCTCCTGACATATGGACCAAAGGCAGTAAGATGTACCTTAACTTACACAGGGGCTGATCTTAATAAGTCTGGGATGTAGTGCCTCCACCCCGCTCACCATAAGCTGCTCCAGCTTTAGAACTTCCACCTTACAGGCCTTCGCCCTCGTTGCAAAACCTTCCGTGAAGTTATTAAAGAGGACCAGGCAGGAGAGTGTTGGAGTCGTGCCGTTCTCTTTGTTCTCCAGCAGGGCCGCCGCCTTGTCCTCCTTGTCACAAATCACCAAGGAGATCTCCGCTAAGAACAAAACAGATCAGCATCACTAAATCACAATAAATACCGTGACTGGAAAGACGAGCGTCCAGAATTTCCAAGATAAAATCAAGGATACATTAATGTAGGCTTTTTTAGATGGATAAATGGTATAAACATTCTTTCGCCAATGATGTGATCTGTCTCACCCAGGTTCAGTATGTGGACCATGGCTTCCAGGCCCAGCGTGTCGTACAGAGGAACCACGGCCATGGAGTAGGTGTAGCAGGCCAGCTCGGAGAGGACCCACTGTCGCCAGCAGAGGGAAGCATAACAACACCATCCCAGAGGTACCTCACGCAACGCAGCTTTGATATTACTATTCTTTAAAAGGGGGCTTTAAAACAGAATAGAAATACAGATGGTCGTGTCCACCCACAGCCCTACCTCCGGTCGGTTCTGTGCGAATATGCCAACAAACTGCTGTGCGTTGGGCTGGCAGCCTTTAGCCAGCAGCCCAGAGCCCAGAAGCTGGGCTTTGTGCTCCACCTGATGAGAACCAAACACTTTAAGAAGAATTCAAATAAGAACAGCAGACACAGAAGTGCTGAAGACGTCAGACCTCGGTGTAGGACATCCACTCGTAGCCCGGCTGACCCGGCTTTCTGAAGCCAAGACAGGGCCCACCTCCTGGATCACACAGGAGACCAAACACAGGCTGAGATTAATGGCAAGAAGAGAACAAAAGACTTTATACAGCGTGACAACAATGCCTAAAATGCTAGCATGCAGCTAATTCTACAAATGACCGAATCATTTTGTGCTTTAGCAGAGAAAAGCAAAATGAAATGATTTAGCATCCAGGCAACATTATCCGGGTGATCTCGACTTTTGTTACAATCCTGATATAAATCTGATCACTGGCTTTAATCTCCAGTCCAAACAAGGCAGGTTCACTTTAAACCAAGTTAACAGAGAAGGTTGAACCCGTCTGTCACCAGTAACCGTAAAGGTTTTTGCAAAAACGCGGAAGAATCCATTTGCATGTTTGGGCCTGTAGTTCAGCCTCCCCTCATGTTTTAACAATGTCACCGCCTAACCCTAACCCTAACCCTAACCCTAACCCTAACCCTAACCCTAACCCTAACCCTGACCCTCTAACCCTAACCCTAACCCTAACCCTCATGTTTTAACAATGTCACCGCCTAACCCTAACCCTAACCCTAACCCTAACCCTAACCCTAACCCTAACCCTAACCCTAACCCTGACCCTCTAACCCTAACCCTAACCCTAACCCTAACCCTAACCCTAACCCTAACCCTAACCCTGACCCTCTAACCCTAACCCTAACCCTAACCCTAACCCTAACCCTCCATCTCGCCAACAACACGCTCAGCTGTGATTCCCATCTCAGAGGACAAATGTGTCTTTGATTTCTTTGGTTTTCTGCCCTCATTTCCTCGTGATGCTCCGACCTGTAACGAGACACCAAAGACTCCCAGGACAGATGCTAACCCTGACCCTGACCCTGACCCTGACCCTAACCCTGACCCTGACCCTGACCCTGACCCTAACCCTGACCCTGACCCTGACCCTAACCCTGACCCTGACCCAGGACAGATGCTAACCCTGACCCTGACCCTGACCCTGACCCTGACCCTAACCCTGACCCTGACCCTAACCCTGACCCTGACCCTGACCCTGACCCAGGACAGATGCTAACCCTGACCCTGACCCTGACCCTAACCCTGACCCTGACCCTGACCCTGACCCTAACCCTAACCCTAACTCAGGACAGATGCTAACCCTAACCCTAACTAACCCTAACCCTGACCCAGGACAGATGCTAACCCTAACCCTAACCCTCACCCTGACCCTAACCCTAACCCTGACCCTGACCCTGACCCAGGACAGATGCTAACCCTAACCCTAACTCAGGACAGATGCTAACCCTAACCTAACCCTAACCCAGGACAGATGCTAACCCTAACCATAACCCAGGACAGATGTTAACCCTAACTCAGGAGAGATGCTAACCCTAACCCTCTAACCCTAACCCTAACTAACCCTAACCCAGGACAGATGCTAACCCTAACCCTAACTAACCCTAACCTAACCCAGGACAGATGCTAACCCTAACCCTCTAACCCTAACTAACCCTAACCCTAACTAACCCTAACCCTAACCTAACCCAGGACAGATGCTAACCCTAACCCTAACCTAACCCTAACCCAGGACAGATGCTAACCCTAACCCTAACCTAACCCTAACCATAACCCAGGACAGATGCTAACCCTAACCTAACCCTAACCCAGGACAGATGTTAACCCTAACCATAACCCAGGAGAGATGCTAACCCTAACTCTAACCCTAACCCAGGACAGATGCTAACCCTAACCATAACCCAGGACAGATGTTAACCCTAACTCAGGAGAGATGCTAACCCTAACCCTCTAACCCTAACCCTCTAACTCTAACCCTAACTAACCCTAACTAACCCTAATCCTCTAACCCTAACTAACCCTAACCTAACCCTCTAACCCTAACCCTCACCCTAACTAACCCTAACCTAACCCTCTAACCCTAACCCTCTAACCCTAACTAACCCTAACCTAACCCTCTAACCCTAACCCTCTAACCCTAACTAACCCTAACCTAACCCTCTAACCCTAACCCTCTAACCCTAACCCTCTAACCCTAACCCTCTAACCCTAACTAACCCTAACCTAACCCTAACCCTACTGCTGTATTGATATTTGGAGTAGAGCACATCTGATGCTTTAAATAGTCTCTTAGCATTTATCATCCAGACTAACTCCCATCACCTTCAGGCAAGTTACTGCTAAACTTACAGTACATATGACAACACACAGGCCTGATTACAAATAGTGTATATAATGTACATACTAATGTACATTATATACACTATTTGTCTACACGTGCGCGCAGATACACACACTCACACATTATGTATATGTGTGTATATATATATATATGTGTGTATATATATAAACCCTGCCCAATCTCATCAGCCACTTTAAAGCGTACTTGAAGGTTAAAGGTCAGTTGTGTTTGTAAGGGTCACCTGAGGAATCAACCTTGGTTTATTATGATTGGAGCTACCTGCGATCCGCAGTCCTCGTTGGAACATGTCGTAGTACGTCCTGGTATCTTCGTAGTAAAAGTCCAGCAGCGAATCATCTTTGAGGAGAGCCGAGCGCCTGCAGCTGGGATCTCCCTGCACACAACCACGGTCAGGCACGGTCAGGCACGGTCAGGTACGGTCAGGCACGGTCAGGCACGGTCAAGTACGGTCAGGCACGGTCAGGCACGGTCAGGTACGGTCAGGCACGGTCAGGCACGGTCAAGTACGGTCAGGCACGGTCAGGCACGGTCAGGCACGGTCAGGTACGGTCAAGTACGGTCAGGCACGGTCAGGCACGGTCAGGCACGGTCAGGTACGGTCAGGCACGGTCAGGCACGGTCAAGTACGGTCAGGCACGGTCAGGCACGGTCAGGTACGGTCAGGCACGGTCAGGCACGGTCAAGTACGGTCAGGCACGGTCAGGCACGGTCAGGCACGGTCAGGTACGGTCAGGCACGGTCAGGCACGGTCAGGTACGGTCAGGCACGGTCAAGTACGGTCAGGCACGGTCAGATACGGTCAGGTACGGTCAAGTACGGTCAGGCACGGTCAGGCACGGTCAGGTACGGTCAGGCACGGTCAAGTACGGTCAGGCACGGTCAGGTACGATCAGGCACGGTCAGGCACGGTCAGGTACGGTCAGGCACGGTCAGGTACGGTCAGGCACGGTCAGGTACGGTCAGGCACGGTCAGGCACGGTCAGGCGTTCACACTCGGCCACGTCTCAGCACGCCGCTGCTGCCACACACTCACATTCACAGGCACAGACTGGGCCTGGAGATCGCAGGGGGGGTGCATGGGGCGAGGCCGCATCACCAGATAATACGCAGTGAGAGAGGCCACGGCTCCTAAACCCAGCAGGGAGCGCCGCGATAGCGCCAAGGAAGACGACGGCAGCGAGGGCCAAAGACTCCACGTGTTCTCTGAGTCAGCTCCTTCCAGTTCAGTGCTGGTGCGAAGTGAACGGAACCAGTCCTGGAAATGCATAACTCTGAGCAAAAAGGAAGATGGAATAAATCTCTTCTAATGGGACATTTGAAGCATAAACCAACAAAGTTTCCCTGTACATCATTGTGGTCAACAACATAACCAAAGCTAAATTAGCACATCGTTGTCAAGCTTCGCCGCTCTTACAGCCCTCTGGAACCCAGACGAGGGTTAGGGTTAAGGTTAAGGTTAGTTAGGGTTAGGTTTAGCATCTGTCCTGGGTTAGGGTTAGTTAGGGTTAGGTTAGGTTTAAATAGGGTTAGTTAGGGTAAGGGTTAGTTAGGGTTAGAGGGTCAGGGTTAGTTAGGGTCAGGGTTAAGGTAGGGTTAGTTAGGGGTAGGGTTAAGGTTAGTTAGGGTTAATTAGGGTTTGGGTTAGCATCTGTCCCGGGTTAGGGTTAGTTAGGGTTGGGTTAGGGTTAGTTAGGATTGAGTTAGGGTTAGTTAGGGTTAGGTTAGGGTGGGGTTGGTTAGGGTTAGTTAGGGTTAGGTTTAACACCGACGTGACAACGACATCACATTCCAGACACGTGTTAAAATGATCCAAATGAATGTCGCTGGTCGTTCCACCTTCACAAATCTAACTTTGGTTTCTCCTGTCCGTGTCCCTGATGCATGTAAGGCCAGGGGAAAGAATTCAATCCAGACTCTAATTTAGCTCTTCAGAAATGTACAAGCAGAGCAATAAAATCATTCAGCATATTTTTCTTCTTGACCATTTAACCCTTTCAGGGTCACGGGGGGGCTGGAGCCGATCCAGTAAGTGCCAAGGCAGGGTACACACCTGGACCGGGGGGTTACCTTGCTCAAGAGTAGCTCGGCAGTGCTGTGAAGGTGTCCTGGCACCTTCACATTTCTAGTGAGTACAGTGAAATAAACACCACTTCCTTTCCCACCACTGACAAATTTGTCTCTCAAGAATTTTTCAAATATTTGCAGTTTTTTTTATTTAACCAGAAACGAGGATCATTGAGATCAAGTCCTCACTTGTAGGTGGACGGGCGACGCAACAGAATCTTCTTTTTGATGATTGAAAGGGCGAAGGCAGTCCCCCCCCCCTTCCTGAATGAGCTGCCGGCTCAAGGGCACCGCAGCGGAACTCTGAAGGTGTCCTGGCACCCCCCCGCGACCACCACCCTGTCCTGCACCCCCCGCCAGAAGCTGCTCTAGAAAACAAAGTCTAGCTTTCAATGAACAGCTGAACTGAACACATTGAATTCCCCTCATGGACCTCCAGAATCACCACAACCTCTCACCCAGTTCCACCACTAGGAGAGGAATGGTGACATCACGTCCCTCCTGGTTTGGTTCCATCTCAGAGGGACGTAGGAGAGGATCAGAGTCAAATTCAATAGGTCCCATTAAAAAGGGTGGGGGGTGGTGGGGGGGGGGGGGGGGGGGGGGGGTAACGTAACGTAAGAAAAAGTGAAAAACAACCCCCCCCTGCCGTTCAATCACCCCCTTCTTTCTCACTCCATTCATGAGGGCCATTGTTTGGAGCCAGGCAGGAACGCAGCGTTCCCACCATGAAACAGGACAAATGAAGAAGCTCATGTGAAAATGAAAAATAAACCACTGAAGACAAAAGCCCCTTCAGCCCGTGCACGCCCATGCTTAATAATCTGCATGTAACTTCACAGGACTGTAGGAAACATGGACACCCGAGCTAACGTGGCAGATAAAAAGGAATCTGTGTAACAAGAGTTTGATCATGAAGGAGCAGGTTCCCAGGGAGACGTCAGGCATGTGACAGCCAGCCCAGGAGCTCTGGCGTGTCCGTGCACATTTGCACGTGCTAACGGGCTCAGACAGAGCTGAGAGCTCACAGTTTCCACAGTTCACTGGAAAAGCCACAAAGTTCAGAACAAATCAGCTAAATAACCAAAAGAAACATTTTGAACTTCCACGCTCGACACACAACCATCGCACTCAAGCCTCTAAAATAATCAATGACATTCATATTTAGTTATTCAGAGCAAATCCAGAGTTGCTCACAAAACCCCAAATTCCTGTGAGATAATGAACGGTTGAATACAGGAGCCATCCAGACAGCTTCTATGGGGACAACGTCCCCCTGAAGGGGCCTGGAGACACGTGAGGACGTGGGGGGGGGGCAGACAAAAGAGACACAATGAAACGCTGTGGTGTTTCTGCCAAATGAAGCGCGGAGAACAAACACACAATGAAGCAATAGTGGTTGAGACAACAGCTCAGGAGCTTCACACAGACACACTGTTGGCAGCGTCCCACCAAGGAAGACGCCTCATCTGACTGTCCAGGAGCCAGGGTTAGGGTTAGGGTTAGGGTTAGGGTTAGGGTTAGGGTTAGAGGGTTAGGGTTAGGGTTAGAGGGTTAGGGTTAGGCTTAGGGTTAGGGTTAGGCTTAGGGTTAGAGGGTTAGGGTTAGAGGGTTAGGCTTAGGGTTAGAGGGTTAGGGTTAGGGTTAGAGGGTTAGAGGGTTAGGGTTAGGGTTAGAGGGTTAGGGTTAGGGTTAGAGGGTTAGGGTTAGGGTTAGGGTTAGGGTTAGGGTTAGGGTTAGAGGGTTAGGGTTAGAGGGTTAGGGTTAGGGTTAGAGGGTTAGGGTTAGGGTTAGGGTTAGGGTTAGAGGGTTAGGGTTAGGGTTAGAGGGTTAGGGTTAGAGGGTTAGGGTTAGGGTTAGAGGGTTAGGGTTAGGGTTAGGGTTAGGGTTAGAGGGTTAGGGTTAGGGTTAGGGTTAGGGTTAGAGGGTTAGGGTTAGGGTTAGGGTTAGAGGGTTAGGATTAGAGGGTTAGGGTTAGAGGGTTAGGGTTAGGGTTAGAGGGTTAGGGTTAGAGGGTTAGGGTTAGAGTTGGGGTTAGGGTTAGGGTTAGGGTTAGAGGGTTAGGGTTAGAGGGTTAGGGTTAGAGGGTTAGGGTTAGAGGGTTAGGGTTAGGGTTAGAGGGTTAGGGTTAGGGTTAGAGGGTTAGGGTTAGGGTTAGGATTAGGGTTAGAGGGTTAGAGTTAGGGTTAGAGGGTTAGGGTTAGAGGGTTATGGTTAGGGTTAGGGTTAGAGGGTTAGAGTTAGAGGGTTAGGGTTAGAGGGTTAGGGTTAGGGTTAGAGGGTTAGGGTTAGAGGGTTAGAGGGTTATGGTTAGAGGGGTTAGGGTTGGGGTTAGAGGGTTAGAGGGGTTAGGGTTAGGGTTAGGGGGGTTAAGGTTAGGGGCTAGGGTTAGGTTAGGGTTAGGGCCGACACTCAGGAGAGTTGCAACAGGTCCTTGGGACAGTTTGAAACGTGCACAGACGCATAATGTGCACACTCACAAGCTAAAGAAACGAGCATTTTAAAGACAGGGTGTGATTATTCGTGGCAGGTTGCAGCATAGGGTTAGGGTTATAATTACTCCTGCTCGACGGGGGGGGGGGGAGGGGGGGGAGACTCCACAACAGCTTTTTTTTAACAAAACATGGACGGGGGGCCTATTAGAAATAGGTTTGAACTTAACAACATTTAAAGTTGTAAGTTTAAAAAGAAAACTCGAAAAGTATTGTTCGACATTGTCGAGATTAGTCACTGTGTAGATGTCATTTTTATTTTTTTATTCAAACTGACCCTTCCAGTTAGTTAACAGAACTATATTCCACCGTCTGCAGCCGCTCTGATTTGAACACAAAACCTCCATTTTTGAAATAAACCCACACGAACTTTATGACAGAAGGTCCAAAGAACCAGATGAACAGACTTACCGAACACAGCCTGGCCACCGTTTGCTGCTTCAACGAGTTTACAAAGTTACTTGCAGAACACATTTACGATTCTTTACGATATTAGCTGTTGTGAGCTGCAGACGTTTCCGGTAAAACCCTTCAAAATAAAGTTATCGGCGTGTCTCCTGACTGCGTCTAAAAAACTAATTAATTAACGTTTGATTGATTTAATTCATTTCAAGTGAAACCCATATAGTATATAGATTTTTTTATTTCTTCGACACTACCTTACAACAATTTTATGTAATAAGATCATTTAATTTGATTTTCTTTTTAATAATCATCTCAAACAAGCCTCATTATTAAAGAAGACTAAAGGTTTGGTTTTATTTTATTTTACCAAGACAATTCATGTTCATTATTAATGTGAAGATGACAGAAATACAGTATTACTTCCAACAGTATACAGTATTAATCATAAGTGCATATAAATGATGTGCAGGGAAACCCAGTCTTTAAGGTAGAAGATATAAAGATTATCAGGGTAACGAAGACACAAAAGGGTTGAACCCCATGTGTGCTCACACTCAGCGAGAGAAGAGACACCAAAATTAATAATGTAAAGTAAAATGAATACTCTGGGAACCAATACTCAATACTCAATACAGTAAAAAAGTGTTGCTGGTATATTAAAGGTGATGATGATGATGGTGGTGATGATGGTGATGGTGATGGTAATGATGATGGTGATGATGGTGGTGATGATGATGGTGATGATAATGATGATGGTGATGGTAATGATGATGGTAATGATGATGATGATGATGATGGTGATGATGGTGGTGGTGGTGATGATGATGATGGTGATGGTAATGATGGTGATGGTGATGATGGTGTTGATGGTGATGATGGTGGTGGTGATGATGGTGATGATGGTGGTGGTGGTGATGGTGATGATGATGGTGATGATTGTTACGATCCCAGTTATGTTGTTTAGTTTGCTTTTACTGTGCGCTCTGCGCACCTTTGCGCGTTTGGTTCCGTTTTGTCCCGCCCCCCGTGTTTTGTGTTTCTCTGTTTCAATAGGTGCTGCGCCATGGTCTGTGATTGGCTCGTTCGTGATTGGCGTCCTTTTAAAAACCCTGGGGTGCCACCCAACGAATTCCTTCTTGCTCCGTTTTCGTCCTGTTCCGATCTTCGCCACGTCAGCGCTACCAGTTCCCACTTCGTTTTTGTGACACGCAGCCCGTCGGTTGCAGTTCGCCCGCTTCTGTGGAGAAGCCACTTTCGTCTACGTTGGAATGTTTGCCATGCAACGTGCCTTTAACCCTTGAATAGACCTATATACTTTAAGTGCTCACTTATTTTTGTATTACTCCCCACCTTTTGCCATTAAACCTATATTTCACTTATTGTACTGGCGTTATTCCTCGTGCCACCTTCCCTTTCCCCTGGCTCACATTTCCATACCCTAGACTGGAACGTGACAATGATGATGATGATGGTGGTGATGGTGATGATGGTGGTGGTGATGATGATGATGGTGATGATGGTGGTGGTGGTGATGATGGTGATGGTAATGATGATGGTGATGGTGTTGATGGTGATGATGGTGGTGGTGGTGATGGTGATGATGATGGTGATGATGATGATGATGATGGTGGTGATGGTGGTGATGATGATGGTGATGATGGTGATAATGATGATGGTGATGATGGTGGTGGTGGTGATGATGGTGATGGTAATGATGATGGTGGTGTTGATGATGATGATGATGGTGGTGATGATGATGGTGGTGGTGATGATGATGATGGTGATGATGGTGATGATGATGATGATGGTGGTGATGGTGGTGATGATGATGGTGATGATGATGGTGGTGGTGATGATGATGGTGATGATGGTGGTGGTGATGGTGATGGTGATGATGGTGATGGTGGTGGTGATGGTGATGGTGATGATGATGATGATGATGGTGATGATGGTGGTGGTGATGATGATGATGGTGATGGTGGTGATGATGGTGATGGTAATGATGATGGTGATTGTGTTCATGGTGGTGGTGATGATGGTGATGATGGTGGTGGTGGTGATGGTGATGATGATGGTGGTGATGATGGTGATGATGATGATGATGGTGGTGATGGTGGTGATGATGATGGTGATGATGGTGATAATGATGATGGTGATGATGGTGGTGGTGGTGATGATGGTGATGGTAATGATGATGGTGGTGTTGATGGTGATGATGATGGTGGTGATGATGATGGTGGTGGTGATGATGGTGATGATGGTGGTGATGATGATGATGATGGTGGTGATGGTGGTGATGATGATGGTGATGGTGATGGTGGTGGTGATGATGATGGTGATGATGGTGGTGGTGATGGTGATGATGGTGATGATGGTGGTGATGATGATGATGGTGATGGTGGTGGTGATGATGATGGTGATGATGGTGGTGGTGATGGTGATGATGGTGTTGATGGTGATGATGGTGGTGATGATGATGGTGATGGTGATGGTGGTGGTGATGATGGTGATGGTGGTGGTGATGGTGGTGATGATGGTGATGGTGATGATGATGATGATGGTGGTGATGGTGATGATGGTGGTGATGATGGTGATGATGATGATGATGGTGGTGATGATGATGATGGTGATGATGATGATTATGATGGTGATGATGGTGGTGATGATGCTGATGATGACGGTGGTGGTGGTGATGATGATGGTGATGGTGATGATGCTCGTGATGGTTATGGTGGTGATGATGATGATTATGATGGTGATGATGGTGGTGATGATGCTGATGATGATGGTGATGGTGGTGGTGGTGATGATGGTCGTGATGGTTATGGTGGTGATGATGATGGTGGCGGTGATGATGGTGGCGGTGATGGTGATGATGATGGTGGTGGTGATGAAATACTTTGTCAGTCGGTTTATATAAGACATGCCTTTTAAGGATACAGTAACATTAAGGACCAAAAAACGTAGGAGTGCCATAAATTTTACCCTACTTACAGAAACACGCAGGAAAAAAAGATTTAATTTTTTTTTCTTTTAAAGGTAAAACAAAGGTAGAGGGAATCTGTAGCCTTACTTTGCCCCCTCATTACATATAAGTTCACCTAATCTATTTTAGATGCTATTCATATTTTTAGAAAGAATTAAACATATTACTTTTTTAAAAAAAATCTAGTGTCATAAACACTCTCAAAAATGAAGATATATTTTCTGGATTTTAATATTCGTAATCTTCCTAAAAAATCCAGAATCCATGTGAAACGTCAACTATGTCTTTTCCAGAATCGTTTCTATAATTTCTCTTAGTGTGCAACTATAACATATTTTAAAAATTCCTATTTTCCCTTTACAACTTCCATAAACGAGCTTTAATTGCACGGTCAGTGGTTTACAAGCACTATTTTTACTGCACAATTATTCTGTTGAGAATTTGAGATATGCTTTTAAAGGGCAAATCCAGTTAAAGGTTGTTTTTTTTAAAGATAATAACAGAATGTTGCTATACAAACTTTACTAGTTTTACCTAGTAAAGAGGGAAGAAAATGAACGAATATGCTACAAGGAAGAAAGAGAACGGGAAACATTGACACAGCGAGAATAAAGGCACACGTTTCATAGAAAAACAGGGAAAATAACACAAAACAGTGGGAAAATCATGGACACAGAAGAAGCATGACTCTGATTTGCAGTCTTCTGAATTAAATTTCAACAGTAATCTTTATCCACAGGATAACAATAAATGTAATGTCAATTAATCTCTTCTACTTTCTGGTGCCTTTGAGTCATTTCCAGGCGCTTGTGTGTGTCTTGGTGTTGTGTTTCTTAGTGTCATCTGCTGTTGTTCTCCTTGTATTCCACATTGGCTCCACATACAAGACAGACAGGTCCGTCTTTTGCATATGGAAACAGATATTCGGCCTCCCACTTGTCCAGAAAGCTCCTGTTTTCTGCCTTTCCTTTTGCCATTTTTCAGAGGTGTAGTGCCAGAATTAGCATTAGCATGTAAGGTTGCTATGACTACTTCTTCTTTGTGGATTTTCCTGGCGGTTGGCAAGCAGCAAATTGGTGCATTGCCGCCACCAACCGATGTGGAGTGTGGATTCTCGCACCAAAACACCGGCAAAGCATTCTGGGACTTGTAGTATTAGCAGCACTTGTGCTTTAGGCGATCAATAAAGAGTCATTTGGTATAGCTTCGCGGGTCAAATATAATTACATGGAATCACGGGCCCAGAGTTTGACACCTATGGCTTAGACCTTGGTGTAGTCCGCTCCGCACCCGTCCAGAAGGTGGAGGTAAAACAACTACGAACTGTTTGCCAACAACATAAAAAGATAGAAGAAGAAGCTGAACTGATGACGTCAAGTAGCACCGTGTCGAGCTTAAGAGTTAGCAACCCCCCGAAAAGCGTTAAGCTGACTCGTTGGTTTTTCGTTTTTTTGTTTTGTTTAACCTTCGAAGGTTTATTTAGGATTATCGTCGAGATGATAGTCAATGTAAAGCCTCTTCAAGGAAAAGAATGTTGTGTGCAGGTCAGTTAATTGTCCCGAGTTGGTACCAAATGATACCAGCATACTTGGCGGGGTTGGCTCGTCTTTCTAATTTTGCATATCGTTCTAATATCACACACAGTTTAATTGTACTCAGTGAGAGATTTAACCGTGCACATAGCGTTTGTGTTTTGTGTTGTCCCGGTTTTGCTTGAGATAGTCCGGTTTAACAATTGATGTTCCACCAGCTAGCTTAGTTGTAGTTCCCCATTCTTTTCTTTCAAAGCAAGTCTTTCAAGTTAGCAATTGTAACATTTTAAATGAAGTAACATATGATAGACACCATATTTCCCAGTTCCCCTGCCTTTGTATATCGTGTGTGTTTGCAAACGTTATGCAAGACAAAGGTTTGATGGAGTTAGACTACGCCATAGTTAAAGGCTTAAAAGATGTACCACCTTTTGTCCTTTGAATGAACTCGATGGACAGATAAGATGAGAATCGCTATAGATGTGTGTGTGCATCCAAATCTGTTCTGATAGGACTAGGAATCAACTTTATTACCCTCATCGCAACATGTAATCATATTTGTCATCCAGGTGACTGAAGATGAAAAGGTCTCCACAGTGAAAGAGCTCATTTTTGCAAGACTCAATATACCAGCAAACCAACAGCGGTTGCTTTATAAAGGAAAAGCTCTTGCAGGTTAATTTTTTTAGCAGTGAGATATGCATGCCAATAAGTTTGCTTGCAAAGGGATTATTGACATGTTTGTTGGCTGTCACATTCCTACAGATGGGCACAGACTGAGTGATTACGCTATTGGACCTGAGGCAAAACTCAACCTGGTTATCCGTCAGACAGGGGAGAAGACTGGAGCGCTGGCCGTGGGCTCCAGCAGCAACACACAGGACAGAGTGTGGCAGATCGTCTCCAGTATTCTTGCAAGGCACTTCAGTCCAGCAGATGCTTCAAAGGTCCTTGAACATCTTATTAAGGTATTGCAATGAATTCTGCTCAACATCATCCATCCATCAAATAGAAGAGAATTCAACTTTATTTTCATTTCTGGGACACCCTGGACAACTTAGCAGGTCATCACAGGACCAATGTAATCCGCCATAAACACTCAAATTAGCACTTAGGGTCAATTTAGTGTCACCAATTTGCTTTGCTCTCCAACCTTTACAATCACAGTTATAATTGATGTTTTGAGTTTTATCAGCTTTGAACAGTTGGAGGACTTGGCTGCACAAGGCAATTTGAGCAACATAAGAATATATTTAAGAATAATTAATAACAAAGATTTTTTATTTAAATGTTTGCTCATGCAGATTTGAGTGAATGTCTTTAAGAAGCTTTAGAAAGTTAATCCACAAGTTCTCCCCAGCACTATTGATATTGAGCTCTTGAATAGTAGATATCAAAAGACAGTAACTCCTACTCTTACTGGTCTCCTTTTGATTCTGATATTCATGATTCAGCTTTTGAAAAAAGTTTGAACAAGGTGAATTTACTTAGATTGAATTCATTTGCATACACATCTAATTCTCAAACATATTTTTCCCTCTTGCAGGAATATGAGCGTTCAATTCAACAACTTAGCCTTGATGACATTGAACGCTTGGCTGGAAGGCTGCTTCATCCAAATGGAGGAAGCATGGACTCTTCATACATGGACTAGAAGTGTTGATTTGAAATGTAGGTTATCCAATTACTCTTCCTTTTTGAGGAAAGACTCACGGAGTTAAGGTCCGTATGGAATATAGAATGTGAGCGTTCTGCAGAGGACCCGTCTGCGTCAATAGACTGTTGATGATCACAGCAAAGTGGGCTCCCGTCTATACATTTATCCTTATATATCCTCCCGTCTATACATTTATCCTTATATATCCTCCCGTCTATACATTTATCCTTATATATCCTCCCGTCTATACATTTATCCTTATATATCCTCCCGTCTATCCCTATTTATCCTTATATATCCTCCCGTCTATCCCTATTTATCCTTATATATCCTCCCGTCTATCCCTATTTATCCTTATATATCCTTATATATCCTCCCGTCTATCCCTATTTATCCTTATATATCCTCCCGTCTATCCCTATTTATCCTTATATATCCTCCCGTCTATCCCTATTTATCCTTATATATCCTCCCGTCTATCCCTATTTATCCTTATATATCCTCCCGTCTATCCCTATTTATCCTTATATATCCTCCCGTCTATCCCTATTTATCCTTATATATCCTCCCGTCTATACATTTATCCTTAGAGAATGATAAGTGCAAGTTAGAAAAGAGCTTCTCAAATAAAGTGAATTCAAAGAAATCATCTTTGCAGTTATTTTCACATGATCTCGGGTGGGGGGGGGTATTAATAATAGTGCTGGACGGCAATTGTGTGCTTTGTTTCAATAAAACAGTCAACTCTTTTTTCTGTAACTCGTTTTGTGTTTATTTAATATAAAGTGTGAACAGGAGAAAATAAAACCTTGTTGCTGGTGGAACGTAACATTCTACTGAGAGAAAGGTGGATGATTAGAGAAAGGTGGATGACTGGAGAAAGGTGGATGATTGATTAGAGAAAGGTGGATGATTAGAGAAAGGTGGATGATAAGAGAAAGGTGGATGACTGGAGAAAGGTGGATGATAAGAGAAAGGTGGATGACTGGAGAAAGGTGGATGATAAGAGAAAGGTGGATGACTGGAGAAAGGTGGATGATCAGAGAAAGGTGGATGATTAGAGAAAGGTGGATGATAAGAGAAAGGTGGATGACTGGAGAAAGGTGGATGATAAGAGAAAGGTGGATGACTGGAGAAAGGTGGATGATTGATTAGAGAAAGGTGGATGATTAGAGAAAGGTGGATGATTAGAGAAAGGTGGATGATAAGAGAAAGGTGGATGATAAGAGAAAGGTGGATGACTGGAGAAAGGTGGATGATTGATTAGAGAAAGGTGGATGATTAGAGAAAGGTGGATGATTAGAGAAAGGTGGATGATAAGAGAAAGGTGGATGACTAGAGAAAGGTGGATGACTGGAGAAAGGTGGATGATCAGAGAAAGGTGGATGATTAGAGAAAGGTGGATGATTAGAGAAAGGTGGATGATAAGAGAAAGGTGGATGACTGGAGAAAGGTGGATGATAAGAGAAAGGTGGATGACTGGAGAAAGGTGGATGATTGATTAGAGAAAGGTGGATGATTGATCAGAGAAAGGTGGATGCTGTGGAGGTCCTTCTGGGTTGAGTCATTCCTCTCAGATTTGGGGTTATTGGGGTGGTAAACAGGTTTGCAGCTGTCTACATATTTAGGAATGTAATATTCGGGTTTACGGCCTTTATTGTCTTGGGTAAAAGTAAGAGCATAGCAAATATGCAATTTACATTGCTAGAAACAGGAAGTACCAAAATAAAAGTCCAGGATTGTGCGGCGTGTTTACGAAATCAGATAGCCAATTAAATCTAACATATCAGGGGAATTAAAAAATATACTTTAGCCACCAGGATTTAAAATAATCTAAAATACCAAGAAAACATATTTGGGGGGATATTATTTTCCGTTTTCGTGGCCTTTTAATGGTGAATGCTGGAATGTTGATCAACCAGCCACAAGGGGGCTCACTGTGTCATGAATCATGCCTGCACTCCCCCGCCCCCTCCCGGCTACACAGTGGGGTTAACTACCGCAATCGTCCAGATTGTACTTTGTTACGTATTATCGTGAGAATAAAAATAGTCCGTAAAATGTCCATGAAATTGATGAACGATAGAGCGTCTTTATACCAAACGCACTATCAGCATTACAACTACCACAGCTCTGCCAGTCTGGGACGAGCTTTTCATTGACCAATGAGATCCCGCCATGTTGCTATGCTACTGTTAGGGTTCTGTGGACCAATAGAAAGCCCTGTCAGTGTTGCCAAGACACTTCTGCAACGTTACCTTCAAAGACGTGGCGCCCATTAGCAAAAGAAGAAAGACCGACCGCAGAAGTTTAGAAATAACGGGAAAATGAGTAGAGATATTTCAGAAAGTTGTTATCATGAAAATAAATGTACCAATGTTCGTCTTCTCCCGAAATGATGGGCTTAATTCGCTATTTGATTTTGTAAACACATCACAAGGTTCCGGGCTTTTATTTAGGCATTTCCTCTTACTAAAATTATAAATTTCCAAATTAGCAGAATTTTTCATTTTGCCCTAGATATTTAGATTTAACGTTTCATAGATCTAACATTTAATATTTGCTTAACATTAATAGTTACTATACATTTAACTATTTAATATATTTGTAAGATGGCAAATTTTGTTTTTTAAGATGGCAAATTTTGTCAAAACTTAAAATTTGACATTAACAAAATCATACCACTCTTTTGAACATGGTTTTAAGCTAAATGTGAGGAAAATGTTGCTGATATTTCTAGTGTGAGTTCTTTACAGACAGCAGCCCTTAGTGTGATCACATATCGCTATGAATGTGATAAAACTTTTAACACTTCTCATGTTAAGGGGAGGAGAGGAGAGGAGAGGAGAGGAGAGGAGAGGAGAGGAGAGGAGAGGAGAGGGGAGGAGAGGAGAGGGGAGGGGAGGAGAGGGGAGGGGGAGGGGAGGAGAGGAGAGGGGAGGGGGAGGGGAGGAGAGGAGAGGAGAGGAGATGAGAGGGGAGGGGAGGAGAGGGGAGGAGGGGAGGAGAGGAGAGGGAAGGGGAGGAGAGGAGGGGGAGGAGAGGAGAGGGAAGGGGAGGGGAGGAGAGGGGAGGAGAGGAGAGGAGAGGAGAGGGGAGGAGAGGAGAGGGGAGGGGGAGGAGAGGAGAGGAGAGGGGAGGGGGAGGGGAGGAGAGGAGAGGGGAGGGGAGGAGAGGAGAGGGGAGGGGGAGGGGAGGAGAGGAGAGGAGAGGGGAGGGGAGGAGAGGGGAGGAGAGGAGAGGGAAGGGGAGGAGAGGAGGGGGAGGAGAGGAGAGGGGAGGAGAGGAGAGGGGAGGGGGAGGAGAGGGGAGGAGAGGAGAGGAGAGGAGAGGGGAGGAGAGGGGAGGAGAGGAGAGGGGAGGAGAGGAGAGGAGAGGAGAGGGGAGGGGGAGGGGAGGAGAGAAGGGGAGGGGAGAGGAGAGGAGAGGGGAGGGGAGGAGAGGAGAGGGGAGGAGAGGAGAGGGGAGGAGAGGAGAGGGGAGGGGAGGAGAGGAGAGGAGAGGGGGAGGGGAGGAGAGGAGAGGAGAGGAGAGGAGGAGAGGGAAGGGGAGGAGAGGAGAGGAGAGGGGAGGAGAGGAGAGGGGAGGGGGAGGAGAGGAGAGGAGAGGAGAGGAGAGGAGAGGGGAGGAGAGGAGAGGGGAGGAGAGGAGAGGAGAGGAGAGGAGAGGAGAGGAGAGGAGAGGAGAGGAGGGGAGAGGAGAGGAGAGGAGAGGAGAGGAGAGAAGGAGAGGAGAGGGGAGGAGAGGAGAGGAGAGGAGAGGAGAGGAGAGGAGAGGAGAGGAGAGGAGAGGAGAGGAGAGGAGAGGAGAGGAGGGGGGAGGAGAGGAGAGGAAACCATGACCCAGTGGGGGTATGACTCAGGAAAAAGAATGAAGCAAGTGTATGAATGAGAAGAGACTTTTCAGTTTTTATCATGTATATGGTTGGATCAGTGTTCCATTTTCCAGATCTTTCCCAAAACCATAATAAGTTAGTATGAATTCATTAAACTGGGGAACAATTTGAAAAAAGAAAATCTGTTCTGTAGATTTTTATGCTGATTAAAGTTGGCATACTGATTCCAACATTGCAGTCAGTTTTTTCCTAGCTCGTCAGGTTTTTTCTCCATACTTTCCCCTCCAGATCAGCCAAATTCCCCTGCTGAGCTGCAGCCAGACCTTCCAGCTGATTACGACTGGATCCATTTCCAGCTACGGGGCAACTTGTTGATGCAGTCCCAGTTGAGACAGTGGTGATGTGCAGCTCTGAATAGATCAGCACGATCAATACCCTACAGGGGATCCTGGAGGTCAAAAACTTCAGAGAGAAAAAATAAAAAGAGAAAAACTAAGATCAGTTCTGGATTCGGCACCCCAAAATTGGTTAAAAACAGCTGTTGGACCCAACTCGACAAAAAATTGTGTTCCCCTTTGGTGTTTCCCCTTTTTCTTTAACATTTTTTTCTTTAACACAACATTGATTTATTCCTTTATTTATTAGGTCCTAGAATGAAAAACTGCATTTTGTCCTCATCTCAAATAAATTCGACTTTCATTGATGAGTTAAAAATAGTATTTAGCATTATATTTTTTATAGTTTTTAGCTCTTGTCAAAATTGCAGTAAAAGACAACAATGGGAAACCAGACTAAAGTTGGTCCTTGTCTTCTCTGAGAAGCTTGTCATCTGTTCTGACTCAGGAGAGGACCCTTATTGAGGTTTAAATTTATATTGGGAAATTTTTCTCACTACATTTGCCAGATTTTGTGATCAGCCTCTTTTGACAAACCACTCCCCACCAACCAGATCAGACCAGACTATACCAACTGAGCCAGAGGAGGGTGACTGTGCTGCAGCATAAACACCACTGCATTATGTTGAATGACATATGTCCAGTTCACTTCAAGTGGAACCAGTCCAAAACACCACTGTCCACTTCTAAAAGCCACCTCCCAGACTCCAGCAGGATCCAGTGGCAGCATGGAGGGTAATCAGACTGTGTTTCCCTCCTCAGCTCCTTGTGGCTGGTGAGCTAGGCAACAGAGCAAGCTGAACAAAGACATGAGAGAATGAGGGAGAAAAGAAAAGAGAGAGGTAAGCTTTTCAGTAGGAATGTCTCCTGCACAACCAGGCAGCAGAAGAGGGCGGGTTGCATGGGAGATAGAGGAAGGACCACAGTGCATAAAGGCAGAAGAAAACCCTGGAGAAATTAAAGGATTCCTTCAGTGTATGTGGAGGAGTGTTTTTCTGAAAAATTGTTAACACTTCCCTCTCACATCTCTCTCTCTCTCTTTTGCCCCTCACATCTCTCTCTCCAAATCAGATGATGGAGGGATTGATAGTTTGGATTACAAGTTCAACACATCAACAGTCCACCTATAAATCTTGTCTCGGCCTCAGGTGAGTGTTTAATCATATGCTTTTTTCATACATTGATTAAAAATGAAGGCACTTAATGGAATAATGTAAGAAAAAAATCAATTAAAGCCTTTGTAGCAGGGAATGTTCATCAGCATAAGAGATAAGAGAAAAAATTCTTACAAGAAAGTCAGATGACCATACATTTTATTCACAAGGGATTCGTGAATTCTTTCCTGACAGGATGTAAAGAACACTGTTCAGGTGGCTACAGAGCTCAGGGTTTCATCTTGACCTCCAGACTAACAAAGCAGAAACAACAGAACGCATGTCCGCCATAAACCTATTGCCAAGCAGAACGGTGTTGAAATCCACGCTTCTTTTAAAAGGTGCTCTTATTGCTGAGTTTATTTTGCAATCAGAATGCGTGTTTTAGGAAAACTGACATCCATATTGGATTGCAAAACAAATCTTATGATTCCTTTTTATGGGCATGAGTGACAGCGATGGTGGGAGAGGGGATTAATGGTGATTGGATTACTAACAATGTTTCACCTTATCTTCAAGGCACAATCCATGCTGACTGCCATTTTGTGAACTGACCTTAATCCTGTCCATATTTTCTGATGATGACACTGAAGAGAGCCAAAATATGAAATGATAGAACACGTATACAGCGGCTGTGAATGCAGGTACAACGTGGCCAGTTCAGAGGACAATAAACAGTTACTCAACATGTAGAATTTCATTGTCAGCTTTATTTTATAGAACGTCTTAGAACAAGCACTGTAGGTACAGAACATGTTTCTTTTAAGCCTGTGTACAGTTGTGAAATTCCACCATAGGCCACAAATTGCAATTAAGTAATGATATGCATGGAGACACCTGTGAAGGTCTTATTCTAGTAGGTGCAGGGCATATGAAGGGAAAATATTAACCCTAACCTGCAAAGCTTTTAAAAGGAATGCGCATCATTGTGACTTAATCCTGCAAGCTTGTAAAGACCTTAGTCATATGTTATTTCCAGGCAGTGTCCAGTACTCTGCAAGTATGTGCTTGTAATTATTGGACATCATTTCTACTTTTTTATAATTACCATACAGTGCCCCATTCAAAAATCATCAGAATCTCCAAGGACAGCGAAAAGGTTACATATATTATAGTATTTATACCTGTGCACTGTCTCTGCCAGGCTATACAGCAGCACCAAGCTCTGCCTCCTTATCTGCAAGTATAATTGCAGAAATCTGATTTAAATACCTATCATCAGTGCGCCATTTCATTTAGTGTAAATACTTAGCTTTTTGTCTCTTGTATAGCCGCACAAACACCAGATTCAAAGAGAAAAAAGACAACAAAAGTGCTCATTTTAATTTGATAGGTACAACAACAGTAATAAAAATATAACAATGGACGCTTGTATTTAAATGGCCAAAAATAAATCTAATCTTGAGACCTTTTATATCCCCTTGACTCTTTTGTCAGTACTGTATTTTCACAACCACAAGGCGCACCGTATTATAGGGCGCACCTTCAATTAACGGCCTATTTTAGAACTATTTTCATACACAGGGCACCGTGTTATAAGGCGCAGAGCATAGAAACTGCGTAGTGCCTGTGGTTTCATGACGCATTCACTAGATCGAGCTGCGCTAAAAGGAATGTCAATAAAACAGTCAGATAAGTCAGTCAAACTTTATTAATAGAATACAAACCAGCGTTCTCACAACTCCATTCACTCCCAAAATGAATAAACAGCTGTTTTATTATATTTCCCGAGTGACGTAGTGTTTTCGTGTAACACAGTTCGTTTAATAACAGCGAGTTATAACAGGCAGTGCAACATTTTTATCACAAGTGGATAGTGGAGTTTAATAAATCTTCGATTTAGTGCAACATTTTTATCACGTAGTACCGTTGCGGTAAATCAAACGTTAGTGCAAACACAATATACGGTAACTCTCGAAGTAGTGCAAAGCAATAGCAATAGCAATATAACAATAGCAATAGCAATATAGCAATAGCAATATAGCAATAGCAATATAACAATAGCAATATAGCAATAGCAATATAGCAATAGCAATATAGCAATAGCAATATAACAACGTTGTTCAAACGGTAATGTCCATATTCACAGTATGACCAGCCTTGTTCAGTTGTAAACACACAAAAGAAACACGTAAAGATCACTTTATCAGTTCATTCCTCATCCAGGAATCCCTCGAATTCTTCTTCTTCGGTGTCCGAATTGAACAGTTGGGCGTCAATAACAATACGGCGTCCAACATGGCCGCTCCGTCTCGTCAAAGTCGTCATCAGGGTCGGTGTCGCTGGTGTTGTCTGGCATTTCAGTGACAATCCCTGCCTTCCTGAAAGCTCGGACCACGGTCGAAACTGATATATCAGCCCAGGCGTTTACGATCCACTGGCAGATAGTGGCGTATGCTGCACGGCGCTGTCTCCCCGTCTTGGTGAACGTGTGTTCACGCTCCCACGCAGTTCGCAGTCTAGCTTCGAATGCCCTGTTGACACCAATATCTAGCGGCTGGAGTTCCTTTGTTAATCCACTTCTGGCTTTGTTTCCTCGGAAGCTCCGTTGAGTCTTTACCTGGCGCAGGTCGTCTTGTTGCTTCCTCCACTTCCGCACCATTGATTCGTTCACGTTAAATTCTCTTGCCGCTGCTCTATTTCCGTGTTCAACTGCGTGACTGATGCCTTCAGTTTGAACTCTGCGTCGTAAGCGCGTCTCTTGCAAGGAGCCATTTTGGGGTCTTTACAGACGGAAATGGTTTGGGACTGAACTAGAATTCCTATTTATCACTCTTACTGCTGTTACTTCGGCCACGCCTACTGACCACGGTAGCCGCGATTAACCAATATTACCGTAATCCATACAAAAGGCGCACCGGGTTAAAAGGCGCACTGTCGATTTTTTAGAAAATTCTAGGCTTTTAGGTGCGCCTTATAGTCGTGAAAATACGGTAATTAAGCACAATATGATTGAATTTGCTGCAGAAGGTGCAGCCTCTTTGGCTGCTGGTTTGTGTAAAGTCTCCCAGCACACCAGATAAAGATGGCTCACAGAAAATAGAATTTACAGAATTAAGTCATTGACCTTACATCCTCCTGTTTTCATGATCAACTTTTGAGTTGACTTAAGTGGATTTAACCAAGCATTTAACTCTTTGAAAAGAAATGATCTTTCTCGGTTTTTCTTGTTAATTTACTAATCTAAACTTTGAAAGTTTCAAAAGCATCTATTCAGAGGAAATTTTTGATGTAAAATGAATAGGGGCCTTTACTTCCTGTCTGTAGGGGACTGGCCTTAGAAGCAAAGGGTTGAGGGGGATCTGGGGGAGGTGCCAGGGCACCTTCAGAGTACATACTGTCAAGGTACCCTTAGAAAGGTACCGAACCCCCAAATGCTTGGGTCCTGCAATGAACTGGCCTTTTAGGAGACATCCTGAGTGTTTTCCCTCTCCCCCTCCCCATCTGTTTCTTGTCTGTTTCCCTTATCTGTTTATTTCCAGGCTGGGCAGGGCTGCTTCCAGGATCACGCCCATTGAGCGATCTACACACCTGGCACTCATCTCCAGTTAATCATCCACACCTGTTCTTGCTTTAAAAGCCTGGTCCACCTTTCAATCATTGCCAATTTGTTCTTCTACCTCCATGGTACAGCCTGGCTCCAGAAAGACTGAGTACACATGTTTCAAGGTCCAAACTGATTGTCAGTTTCTCCCTCAGATCGCCTGCTCCAGTTCGACCATTTTTGTCTGCGTCCAGCTCCTCTTGGTTTCCTCCTGAAATAATTTCTGTAAAGTTTTTATTCCAACTACAACCAGTTGGGTGTCTGCCTTTGGTGGTCTTGATTCGTATCTGTGCCTAACAAAGAATTGGCCAGCAAATGGACCCCGCAGATATTCACCATGCTTTATCCCGCCATGGAGCCTTACTGGGACAACACAAACAACTTTTACAGGCCCTGGTCGAGAACCGCCTTGTGGCCAAGGCAGTGGCTGATTTGATGCAACAGTCATGCCCCATACTGCCCCCTACCATTCCTTATGCCAGCACCATCAGCACGTCCCAGCGGACTTCCAACACTCACATCTGTGACCCGGAATCGTTCCATGGGGACCTGGACAAGTGTCAGGAGTTTCTACTCCAATACTGGTTAGTGTTCCAGCAGAAAGCACGTTTATTCTCCAATGACTTTTCCAAGGTGTTTTATCTAGGCGGCCTGCTACAAGGTAAGGAGCTGGCATGGGCAGAGGCAGTCAGTTCTGTCTGGAAACCATGACTTATGCTGAGTTGGAGGGAAGCCTGAAGGCAGTTTTTGACCATCCTGACCAACCTGGAGACGCAACTACCCGCCTATTGTCCCTTCACCAGGGAAACCGCTCCGTAGCGGACTTCTTGGAGTTTTGAATCTTGGCGGCGTATTCTGGGTGGAATGAACCAGTGCTTCGGGGAGCTTTTCTGCAGGGGCTTAGTGAGCGACTGCAGGATGAACGCATACTCTGGCATGAATCTCAGGATCTGCACTCCTTTGTCTTCCTGGCCATTTCTCTGGACAACCACCTGAGAGCGAGAGGCCAGGGGCAAGTATCCTGCACTCCGGTCCATCCCTCCTTTCTGTCCGCACCCCCAGTTTCTTCCCCTTCCTACCTGGGCCCTTCCAGTCCAGTCCAGGTTGGTCATGCTGTGCCCTCAAGCACCCTGATCACTGCAGAGCAGCCAATGCAGCTAGGGCATGCCAAGTTAACATCAGAGGAGCGTCACCACAGGTTCTGAGCGGGTGAGTGCTTATACTTTGCCCAACATGGTCATTTCATCTCGGGTTGTCCAGTTCGGCCAAAAGGGTTAGCCCGTCAGTAGCAGTGGGGGTACTGGCAGGCCAGGAGTCTATTGTGGAGAAATCCCTGCCCTTGGACCAACTCCTGTTGCCAGTTTCTTTGTGTTGAAGGTCAGGTTCTCCCTCTCCAGGCCTTGGTTGATTTATGAGCCCAGGACAGTCTTCAGGATAAAGAAGTGGCTGTTCAAGCAGGCTGTTCGCTGGAGCCTTTGTAGTCACCATTGACCGCCACAGCCTTGGATGGCAAAATCATCGCTCGGGTCACCCTTAGGATGATCCCCGTCATGCTCATCATTTCAGGCAACCATTCGGAGCCAGTATCCTTCCTTGTAATTCCAGCTTCCAAGACCCGATGGTCCAGGGTTACCCCTGGTTATGCCGCCATAATGCCCAGATTGACTGGGTACAGGGAAAGGTGGTAAGTTGGAGTCCACATCGTCATTCCCTCTAAGATCTGCATTGATTCCCGGAAGGAGTTCAGCCGTTCCATGCGCCCCACCTGTACCTCCCGATCTCTCAAGGGTGCCCAGGCAATACCATGACCTCAGTGAGGTGTTTAGCAATGAGAAGGCACTCTCCTTGACCCCCCTTCCATCGGCCTTATGACTGTGCCATCAAGTTATTGACCGAGGCTTCCCCTCCAGTCGGCTATTCAACTTGTCACATCCGAAGAGGGATGCAAAGGAATGGTACATCATGGAGTCCCTAGTGGCAGGGATTTGAACTGTCCTCCTCACCTCTTGGAGCGGGGTTTTTCTTCATCGAAGGACAAGTCCCTCCGGCCATGTATCTACTATAGAGGCTTGAATAGCATCACAATAAAGAATAAATACCCACTGCCACTGATCTCTTCTGCATTTGAGCCTCTCCAGGGTGCCCAGGTCTTCACCAAGCTGGATCGCCGAAACACCTACCACTTGGTCTGGATTCGCAAGGGCGATGAATGGAAGACGACATTTAATACTCTGCTTGGCCTTTTGAGTACATGGTCATGCCCTTCAGACTTACCAACGCCCCAGCTGTGTTTCAGGCCCTGGTAAATAACGTCCTCTGAAATTTCCTCAACCGGTATGTGTTTGTGTACATAGGTGGGTCATGTGCGGCAGGCCCTGACAAGACTTTTGGAAAATAGGTTGTTTAAAGCCGAAAAGTGCAAGTTCCATGCTGATTCTGTTCCCTTACTGGGCCTTATCATTCAGAGTGGTAGCATGAAGGCAAATCCGGAGAAGATCAGAGCCATGGTGGAGTGGCCGATCCCGGCAAATTCGAAGGATTTGCCACATTTCCTAGGGTTCGCCAACTTCTACCAAAGATTTGTCCAGGATAACAGTAAGATTGCCTAACCCCTCATGAAACTCACTTCTGTCAATGTGAGCTTCCATGGGTCATCTGAAGCAGACAAAGCATTTTAAAAACTGAAGAAGCTATTCTCCATGGCACCAGTTCTCATCCAACCTGACCCCACCAAACAGTTTGTTGTCAAGGTGGACACCTCTGATGTTGGGGGTGTGCTTTCCCAGTGCTCCGGACCCAATAATTGACTACATCCATGTGCCTTTTATTCCGGTAGGTTCACCGCCGCTGAGTCGAATTATGATGTTGGGAACCGTGAGCTACTGGCAGTCAAGTTGGCGTTGGAGTGGTGACACCTGCTGGAGGGGACTGAACAACCCTTTGTGGTTTGGACTGACCACAAGAATCTCCCTTGCATTTAGACTGCAAAGAGGTTGAATTCACGGCAGGCCAGGTGGGCGCTGCTTTTCAATAGATTCCAGTTCACCATCAATTACCATCCTGGGTCCAGGAACTGCAAGCCTGATCCCCTCTCGTGCCAGTTTTCATCGGACCATGGGCCGTCAACCCCAGTTGCATCCTGCTAGAGGAGCAAGTGGTAGGGTGCTCAACTGGGAGGTGGACAAGGCAGTGAACAAGGCTCAGCAGCAGCATCCAGACCCAGAAACGGGCCCCAGAGATCGCCTGTTTGTCCCAGACCCTGTCCATTCCCAGGTGCTGTAGTGGGGACACTCCTCCCAGTTTGCCTGACGCCAACCGGACCATCACCTTTCTTTGACATTTATTTTGGTGGCCAACCCTGGAGAAGGACGTGCGGGAATTCATGGCTGCCTGTGAAGTCAGTGCTTGAGTCAAGGCACAGTACCAGGCGCCGGCAGGATTCCCACAGCCCCTATCTGTTACCGGGAGACCCTGGCTCCTGGCCTTGGACTTTATCACAGGTTTTCCTCCGTCCAATGGGAACAGTCATTCTGACGATTGTGAATCGTTTCTCTAAGGCAGTTCATTTCATTGCCCTGCCAAAACTTCCCACCATTCTGACGTCCAGCATACTGGTAGACCAGGTTTTCCGGCTCCACGGAATTCCCACCGACATAGTTTCTGACAGGGGCCCGCAATTTACTTTGCAGGTTTGGAGACCTTTTGCCAAGGCCCTAGGAGCATCTGTCAGCTTGTCTTCTGGCTATCACCCCCAGTCCAATGATAAAGCTGAAAGGGCCAACCAAGACCAGGAGTCAGCCCATCGCTGTGTGGCCACCTCCAACCCATCGTCCTGGAGACAGCATCTCCCTTGGGTGGAGTACGCCCACAATGCCCTCATGTGCTATGCGATGGGATTATCCCCCTTTGAAGCCTCTCTGGGCTACCAACCTCCCCTTCTCCCCCTCCAGGAACAGGAGTCAGCAATTCCCTCCATACAGCAGTTTTTTCCAGAGGGCCCGTGAGACATGGAGGGCAACAAGATGGGCCTCAGAGCACACCCAGAACACCAGCTGGTTTTCGGCCAGCCGCCACCGCCAACCAGCCCCCTCCTATCAACCTGGTCAGTTGGTCTGGCTGTCTACCCGGAATATCCCGTTGGCGACTAAATCCCATAAGATCTCTCACCGCTTCACTGGTCCCTTCCCCATCAAAGACATTATAAACCCCTCGACCATCCGTTTGACCCTGTCGGAATCTATTAAAATTTACCCGACCTTCCAGACCTGTGTCCCAGTTGAAGCCCGTGTCCACCAGCTCTCTGTCCCCTCCTTCCGAACCCCCGCCTCCCCCCTGGCTCATCAATGATTAGCCTGCTTACACAGTGCGGCGTCTGGATGTCTGATGCAGAGATTGGGTCTTGTGAGAAGAATTATTGTTATTGTTGTTATTAGTATTATCTTTAAATGCTATTGTATGTAGATTTTGAGTGTTTGAGGAATGTTGACAAGAAAAGAAGAACATGAGAGTGTTTCGTAAAAGTGCTGAAGCTGCTTACAACCAAGCCCAGCACCCAGATGTATCCTGTTGGTCAAGATTAGAGAAGTTTGTTAAGATGGGAGAAGATGTCAGAAGACAATGAGTTAGGAGATCCTGTTTAGACACCCATTCTGTTTGCACCAATAAAAGAGGTGAGCGAGCAGCAGACGAACAGAGTTGACAGAGGAAGCTTGAACTGCTGCTCAGCTCTCCCTTGCAAGGAACTCCTGTTGTTTGCGTGGTTACTCTGAGTCTAGTGAATGAACAGCGCGGGTGATGAAAACCTCACCCTCACAGTCTTCAATACATAGTCGACTAGGAGGGGTACGGTCCGGAAGAGCGTTCCTGGGTGCCGTTTATTTTGGATGCAGAGCTTATCACCCAGTTCCATCATGAAAACCCTGACAGACCGGGTGGGTCACCTAGCAGCTCCCATTGAAAGGGGGGCTACTGTTAGGAGTCATCCTGGGTGTTTTCCCTCTCCCCCTCCCCACCTGTTTCTTGTCTGTTTCCTTTGTCTGTTTATTTCCAGGCTATGCAAGGCTGCTTCCAGGTTCATATCAATCTTTAATTATATAGCGTCTTTTACAATCAAAATTGTTTCAAGGCGCTTTGCAGAATCCCAGGGCCTGACCCCAGACAAGCAAAAGTGGCAAGGAAAAACTCCCCTTTAACAGGAAGAAACCTTGAGCAGGACCATCGTGTGATCTACACACCTGGAACTCGTCTCCAGTTAATCATCCACACCTGTTCTTGCTTTAAAAGCCTGGTCCACCTTTCAATCATTGCCAATTTGTTCTTCTACCTCCATGGTACAGCCTGGCTCCAGAAAGACTGAGTACACATGTTTCAAGGTCCAAACTGATTGTCAGTTTCTCCCTCAGATCGCCTGCTCCAGTTCGACCATTTTTGTCTGTGTCCAGCTCCTCATGGTTTCATCCTGAAATAATTTCAGTAAAGTTTTTATTCCAATCAGTCGCGTGTGTTTACCTTCGGGTGGGGGGGGGGTCTTGATTGGAATCTGCAGTGCCCAACACTGGCGACTCATTCAAGGGTGTATCCTGCCTTCGCCGTATGCATCTGGGATATGCTCCAGCATCATCCCCATGATCCCAAAAGGGATGGTCGAAAAAAAATTATCGCCTTTTGTTTCCTTTTTACCAATACATGTGCATGATGGTTCAACTTAAAAACCTTAAACATTAAATTGTTTTTAATGTGAAAAACACATGGCAAGGTTAGTATGTAGAGTTTGACATTCCAATTCATCAATTAATGTCCTTCCCAGTAAAATGTCTTCAAGCAAGGGTTCAAACAATTGAAAAACCTCAGGTAGCTTCAGAATGCAGGACTCAAATGCTATGACGTATGCCCCCCAGCCTTCAATCCTCATAGAAATTATACTATTTAATTTGCTAATTATAATTTGTGAAATGTTTAATTTGCCAAGGAAGAATGTAATATTCTCTGGCCAGCAGGCACAGCATGGATGTGGAGGAGACACCGGTGTTCCATACCCACTGTGGAGAAGAGGGAAATGATGAGGAAGATGACGGAGGTGTAAATGCATCTGAGCAGAGCTCCCAGGATGCAAACCTGTGTGGGATATGGAGAGTGGTAGCGTGGATTTACACTCAGCCCTGTGCCAGTGGAGTGTTTTTAGGGGTAATTACATTGCTACCCTGCTCTCTGTTTGCCTACATGCTGCTCTACTGCCCTCCTCTGGACATAGACCTCTCTTACAGCGCCTTTGAGGTTAACAGCCACTTCTCTGCTGAACGCTTCAATGCCCTGACCATCGCTATGAAGTCTCAGTTGGGGGCCTGGGACCGACAGAGGAGGGACTTAGATACTAGCAAGTCAGAGACACTGCAAGAGCTTTTAATAAGGGAGCTGAACAGACAGGAAGCATTTAATAAGACAGATAAGGAGGAGGTGATGTTCTCCTCTATACATGCACAAAACGATCAGAGGAGAGAAGATAAGAGACCAGAGTTTCATTTTGGTCAGGGAAAAATAGAGAAGCAAAAGAAATCAGATCTTAAAGGAGAGAAGAAATTCTGTGATAGAAATCAGTCCTCACCTCTCATCAGAAGGAACAGGTTTGCTCCCAATTACTACTTGCAGAGTCAAGCAATGTGGAAGATTGAATTAGTGTTTGTAGCACAGGGGGAGGGCGAAAGCAACATCTTCACCCCAGAACGTCTGCAGACAATCCACTATGTGGAGACCTTGCTGATGCAACAGCCACAGTTCCACCAGTTCTGTTGGAAGCCCCTGGAGATGCTGAGGGATCTGCCTCTGGGACCCTCCTACTGCTCACCCCCAAGCTCACTTCTGTCTTACCTCTATCCCAGTGAGAGAGGAGGGAAGATCTATTATGATGGCATGGGACCAGATCTGGCTGATATCCAGGGTCAGTTCACAATGTAAAACATTGAAGTTCAGGAGAGTGAGACGATGCTAACCTGTTGTTTGTGTTCCCAGGTTCTCTGAGTTTGGCCATCACTCACCCACAGTTCTACTGGTATGTGGATGAGAATCTCTCCCCTGAGAATCTCTCATCCTCGCTTTTACGTAGTGAAATCCATTTTGGAGCACCACTCCCATCCTACTATTCCCCGCAGGATAGAGCTTTTGAACAGAGCTCTCATTTCAAAGATTTTGTGGTTCAGTACGCAGGTATCCTTGCTAAGCAGTCCACGAGGTGAGGAAGAAATGAAGCTAATTACACCAACGAGAGCTGAAATGAGATGCTGATTTTTATTTTCTTTCTTTGTGTCAGCCAGGTGAAGGTCCTTTATGGTGGTACAGAGCTGTTTGATGATGAAGTGAGACAGACCTTCCACAACGATATGAAGCTGGCTGGCATCAGTGGAGCCTGCATAACTGCGCTTGTCTATGTCTTAACCTCTTTTTCTGGTAAAGTCTGGCCTGATTGTTATTACAGCGCTGTGCATCTCAGGTTTTTCCCTTTCTCCTGTACCCTTCAACCTAGGTTTCATTAGTCTTTTCTTCCACAGCATTTCTCACCATTTTTGGACTCGTCAGTATTGGACTGAGCTGTTTAATGGCACTTTTCTTGTACCATGTTGTCTTTGGGGTGCAGTATCTGGGTATCCTCAATGGAGTTGCAGCATTTGTTATTATTGGCATCGGTAAGAGCAAAAACATCCACTATTTCTTTCATTGTATTGACTTTGACATTCTGAGAATAGTTGTTTGCTTTTTACATCCTAAGACAAACACAAAGGCCGTTCATTCCTCAAGATGTCTGTCTTGTTTCTGCAAAGATCCACTGAAGTGCTGCCTCACTCATTAGGTCTCTTATTGTCAGTCTGTTTGCTTCAACCCCGTTCTGCACAATTATTTCAGTGTTACAATCGCTGTACGACCATATTGTGCCATAACGAGGGACGTGATGCTCCAGACGGTGCAGGATCATTTGCTCCAGCAAACTGGACAATGAAAAACTTTTAGGCACCACAAAGACATTTTTCAATAAGTCATTAAAAAAATCCAATATGACTATTTTGTGGCCAGATTTTGCAAGTTTAATTGTCAGTAGGTGCATTAGAAAGGAATAGACCCCAAAACAGCTCTCATGTCCTTTGCAATTTCTATTTATCAGATTTAGCATAAATCACAAAAATATTTTATTATCCCCCAAAAAAGGAATTTTTTGAAAACAAATGTATGAATCAAGTCAGGGAGATTTGTGTCATTGTCCGAATGCAAGCAGCAACCTTCAATTTCGCCTTCACAAAAATACTGACTTGCATCATACACATTTATTTGTACTGTAGCTGCATTTCAACACAATCCTTATCACAGTCTGCTTTAATTATAGACCGTGGCAATTAAGTCACCGAGGGCTCACACTTGAATGTGCTCTCATTTGTAATTCTCATCTCTCAGTGAGAACAGCTCTGTGGCAGTGAAAAGTGTTCTGTTGTGCAGACAATTTGGGACTTTCCAGAACAAGGCACCACTGGGTGCACATAAACAATGTATTTAACATAATACATACGTAGACATACTATAACTTTTTTCCTGGCTTAGCAAATAGTGAGGCAACCAGTGGAGACTACAGCCTGTGAAAAATGTAGCACTCCAAACCACCTAAATTTGAAGAGATGCAATCTTTTCTGGGCAGGCAGGATGTTGATATCATCCAGGAGAAAGTAAAGCTAATATCCATAGAATTCAGGCACTGTTTAGCAATTCAATCATCTACGTCCTGGAAATAAAACCAATGTCTCCAAATCTGTTAAGTGTGTTAAAACATTCACAATAATGCATAGTGAGGATGATTTCTTGCTCTCTCAACACTGCTCAGGGGTGGATGACGTATTTGTGTTCATCAGCACCTTTAGACAGGCATCACATCTACGGCAGCTGCAGCACCGAATGATCTACACAATTCAGACAGCAGGTCGAGCCACGTTCCTCACCTCTTTTACCACCGCTGCTGCCTATGCAGCTAACACCTTCTCTCAGGTAATCAGAGAAAAATAGCTCAGCGGCTTCTGCTTGTGCCGGTGACTCCTCGATAGTAGATTAATAAAAGTGCCCCTTCAGCAGCGCAGGCACATATTGAATGTTTCAAGGTCTTTACACATTGCCTCGTTATACTGACATTTAGATCCCAGCTGTGCATGACTTTGGTCTATTCATGGCCCTCATTGTCAGCTGCTGCTGGCTCTGGGTGTCCCTGCTGATGCCAGCCACCCTGTGTGTCTGGGTGGAATTTGTGGAGCCTCAGAAACATGCTTGGCTGAGTTGGTGAGGTATTATTTTCTTACATTTGTGTGTGTCTGTGTGTGCGTGTCTGTGTGCGTGTGTGTGCGTTTGCACAAAATAGACTATTGTTTCTCTCCTTAAACCTCCTCCCTCTATAGCTGGAAGCTTTTTTCCAACCTCTCACCAAACCAGGGGCCTTTGTCAGATGAGGATGAGGATGATGTGGCCCTTCTGTCGGTGGGGATGGAGCCAGGTTAGATTATCATCTGAGTACTGATGGGTAGAGAATCGCCAACAGCAATGAGTCTGGGCACCAGCAAGCCCCCCTTTGTCTTTGTCAGAATACTGCAACTCAGACGGTGATGCAGCCATTCTTCCTCTGAGCGGGGAGACACCTCCCTCCCCCCCGGGGCAGAGCCAGGAGGGTGTGGTGAGCACCAACCTTCAGTGGGGCCTGAAGCGTTTCGTGGCAGAGCCAGTTGTGGCACAACAGAAAACTGTTCTTGGTGAGAATCTTTACAGAAATGTGGCGTAAAAACAGCTCAAATGATTAAAAAGATAATAAAGATAGAATGTAATTATCTGCAAATTTAAACCCAAAGTAAAGGCACAAAATAGCACAGAGACAAATGATTAAAATGATTACAATTAAGAAATTGCTCTTCAAAGTATCCGTCATGTTCTTTTTATATCAACATACATTATTTTTGACATGTCCAACTGGCTGCCTTCTTTCAGTCCTTTACGGGTTTTAAAATATTTTATTGTGAATGCCAAATGTTTTCCTGTAATTAATTAAATGTAAGTAAGTGTTAGGCATTTACATTTTTGACAGTGTTCCAGCTGGCTGAAGACTTTTCTGGTTTGTAAATGTTGCACACGAGAGTTCTTTCTGCATCAAACTTGTAAAACTCTTGCTGCGATGTCAATGAAGGGATAGAAGTTGCTTTGGGAAGCGGATGCACCCAACAGTGTTGGACCTGGAACCGAGCTTTCCTCCTCAACCGTCCCTTCCACTCCGCCATCAGACCCTCCGCTTTGCCTTTGTTTGTGCTCCTATGGCCTAGGTGTGTTCCTCCTGGTTCTGCTAGTATCTGTGTGGTGCTGCTGTCTCCTACGGCCAGCCACACACACACCCCTTCTATTCCGTCGGGACACCAACCTGCAGACTCTGTTGGCTCTCAGGAGCAACCTGAGTGGTCAGGGCATCTCCTGTCCAATGTGCTCAGGTGAGAGAAAGGCAGTGATGGAGAGGACTCACAGATCCTCAGTAAATATCTGAATTGCCTGCTTTGTTCCACAGGTGTCTTCATGGAGAAACCTCACGCTCTGTACAATCACACATCCTCGTTAGCTTTTAGATTTCCCTCAGTCGTAGCAGCCTCCAGTGCTCAAGGCAGCTCAGGTTCAGACTGGAACCAAACAGGTAAAAAGCTTTACAACAATCTCTTCCTTTTTGTTTCAATTCCTTTTCCCATTCTGACATAATTCACTGTGTCCGGGTGTTTCAGCGTCTCTACTCACAGTTTACATCTCAACGTTGGAGCTGGGAGCCTCTACAAGCCTTTACCGCTTTTCTCTAAACAGCAGCACGCCGTCCCCATGGACGCGATGCATCTCTGATCATCAAGCTGTTTCATCATTTCAGGTAAACGTCGTTAGCTAGAGCATAATTAGCTAAGGCGTTGTGTCTCCAGGTTGTGATTCCCATGACCAAAGCACGTAACATGACTTTTGTCCGATCTGCCCAGGCTTATACCCGACCCTACAGAAACTACACCATCAAACTGACCGTGTGTGTTTCCACTGCTTTCCACCCGTACACCAGCTGGATGCTCACATTCACCACTTGCAACCCCCTTCACGGTTGGATTCCAGATTTCTTCTTTTATGCAGCATCGACTCCGCAGCAGCGCAGCAAGTAAGACAATATGGACAGAATCTGCCTCAGGTGGATTTTAGTGCTGGTTTTGGTCAAATTTGCACCATTTCAACTGTTTTCTCCTTTAAGGAGGTTCTACTTTGCACAGCTACACCTCAGACCTCATTCAAGCCGCGTGTGTGTCGGCCCTCCTGGCTGTGGCGTTAGTTCTGGTTCTGATGGGTCCACTCGGGGACTCTTTTATAGCCCCCTATCTGGTGGTGAGTGTGCAATTGTCACATTTTCTGAAATCATTAGGATATTTTGTTAGACCATCAAGGGAAAAAATATTTTCCTAATTACATAAAAAAGTTTTTGTTCCTTCCATGAACTTTTTCAAATGCTTTTCAGCTTTTTCAAATGTTTTATTTTTCTGCATTGCTCACCTAATTTATATATTTTTTTAAAAACGCAATATTATATGGCAGACTTGTTAAAGTAAGGTAACTTTGTTACATTTGCCTATATTCTTTATGTATTATTATCAATATATATACAATTAGAAATATGTACTTAGCACTTGTTATGTATTGCATATTTTACAGCATATAAATAGACAGCAGAGGAAACACTGCAATTTGTGTGTGTGTGTGTGTGTGTGTGTAATTCTCAATTACGTGCCTGTAGATGTGCAGCACTGCCTTTTTGAAAGGCGCTACTTGAGAGCCTGCTAGCTTGCGTGGGTGAAATCAAATCATTTGATTTTGATTTGATTTGAAGCAGTTCATAAAAATGTCTTTGTATTTTCCCAGATGTTTCCTCTGCTGCTAAAGTGTCTAAGACATTGGGCTTTAACCCCTGCAGTGGCGGCAGATGCAGCCGTCCAGCGGTGCGCCCGCTGGTCAACACTGGGGCGATGGTTTTTGTTGTGTTTGGAATTTTGGGACTGAACCGAACTGAGCACAGGGACAATCATGTGATCGGAGATATGGTGAGGGCCGCTAACTGTGTCTGCATAGCGGAATAAGTGAAACGAAAATGACCTCTTTCTGTGTCTGACATATTGTTTGTTTCTCTTCAAAGGGCAGCATTATACTGGATCCAGATTTTGATATATTTCAGGAAATGCAGCATCTTTGCCAGATGTGTAAAGCTATTGGTACAAACAAGCAGTTGGTGAAGCCTGGAGGAGCTCAGTGTTTACCTTCAGGTAATAAGACGGATCTTTAAGCATTATACAGTACTCACAAAGTACGATAATGGGTAATGGAAAACATTAAGAGCACAATGTTTCTGTGATTTTCGAACTTTGTTTAATTCAAATTGAGTCATGACAGACATTGAAGTCTGGCTTTGACACGGTGCCATTGATTTCAAACATGAATTATATCAGGTTTTAACATTTTATGTTATATGTGTTTTTATGGTCATCTTTTCCATTCTGTTTTGCTACCAATTATTTGTTGAATTCCTATTTTTGAGTTGGAATGGCTCGTCTAGGAACAAGAATTGTTGCAATCTAAAATGAATAAAAAAGAACTCATCTTCAACGAAAAAGAGAATCAGCAAGTTTAATGGATTGATTGTGTCCAGATGAGTGCGACAGCTTTCTTCTGCACTCCCCAGGTAAAAAGCTCTCATCCGTGCTGCCTCTGCTCCATCCCGAGTGTCGTTCCCTCCCTGAGCCAAACCTGCTCCCAGGGCAGCTCTCCCACGGTGCAGTAGGCATCCATGGAGGAAAGGTCCGCTGGTTGTCAATGGCTTTTGAGTCTGTAAGCTGCTTTAGCTTTCATCAAATGCCTTTGCTTTACTCTGCTGACATGGCTTTTAACTCAGTTCTCTCTGTAAGACCACATACAAGGGGAAATCCTCATTTCAAACGTACTCTGACTTCCTTCATTGGGAGAACTTCATCCAGGAGCAACTTGCGTCCCTACCACAGTCCTCTGCACTGCGAAGAGGTTTTCAAACCTGCGAGCACTGGAAGCAGATCTTCATGGAGATTATAGGTGAGCGTCCCTCAGCGCTATGTTTGCGTGAATAACCAAGTTAGCTCAATGTGTAAAATATGAGCGTGTGAGCTGGTAGGTGTGGAGAGTGCCCTGTGGAGTCTCCTGCTGTCTCTGGGCATCTGTGTCGCAGCTGTGTCTGTGTTTACTGCACATCCTCTCCTGCTGCTGCCAGTGCTCGTCACCATTATAGGTAAAACCTCTAGAGCAGCACCTCACAAAGGTCTGAGATCCGCTCAGGCACATTTAAGTTTTGTTGGTGTTTGTCAGGGGTGATTTGTCTGGTGGTGGCCATCATGTACTGGCTGGGCTGGGAGATGGGGGCAGTGGAGGCCATTTCTCTGTCCATATTAGTGGGCTCTTCAGTTGATTACTGTCTACATTTGGTGGAGGGATATTTGCTAACAGGCAGTTCTGTACCTTCATCTCCTGATCACAACTTGGTAAGTGGTATTGAAATTAACTAAGCACATTAATGTAACATGTCTGAAGGATTTTTAGCAGCTCTTCATATTAAATCATGCTGTTTTTGTAGGAGCCTGCCAGTGAGAAGTGGAGGCGCACCCTGGAGGCTGTCAACCATGTAGGCGTTGCCATAGTGTCCAGTGCTGTCACCACAGCAATCTCTACAGTTCCCCTCCTCTTCTGCGTCATTGTGCCTTTTGCTAAATTTGGCCAGATTGTAGCCATTAACACCACTGTGTCCATTTTGTTCACACTGACTGTGACTGTGGCCATGTTAGCTTGCATGGCCCCCATCCATTTCAGTAGAACCACAAATGCTGTCCTGAAGGCAGCGCTGGCTGTGGCGGTGGCTGCAGCCTTAGGAGCGACTCTGTACTGGGCGGGAGGACAGCTGGGAGTATTAGCCTGGCCATTAGCCTAGCCTGGCCATTAGCCTAGCCTGGCCATTAGCCTAGCCTGGCCAGCTCAACCTGATGTCAGGCCCAAATGTGACAAGTGCTCAGCTTCTCTCCAAACTCAGGGGGAAGTTTGCAAATGATCTTTTACTGTAGAGAACAACAATGTCAGAGTTGTCTTTATTTGTAATTATCAATTATAATAATCCACATCAAAACGTTATTGAGGGAGATTAATTTTCTGAGCTGATTTGGAAGTTCAGTTTAGTAAATTTAGGTTGTGGTTATTTTTTTTAAAATACATTTTGATGTGATTTTTACAATAATCCTAAAGATATAGAACAAATGAGTAACTGTTGGGAAGCTATCAAAATTCTCAGTTCTGCCTGTAAAATGTATTAAGCGCCTCTGACTGTTGTGAGACCTGTTGTGTAGACCATCGGGGAAGTGCACGCTGGCTCGGTGTATTTGTGTTACCGGGTCAAATGACTCGGTTCTGCCCGATGGAGCATCACACATGTGTGTTTGAGGTCATGATGTTCAAAGTGGATTTTAAAGAGCTCTTCTAAGTGAGTGTTTTTATATGATGTTCTGGCACATTGTGATGTCAGAGGCAGACAAAATACACAATAGACATTAAGAAAATACTGTACTGCAAAGTCAAAATCCTGCTGAGTTTAAAATAACCTTCGTTTTTGTGCTGCAAGTGTTTAGGGTGACATTTGAATAGCAGTGTATTTAAGTACTTTAAATATTTTGGAGCAGATCATTTAGGCTACTGCTCGTTCTACAATAATTTTTTTTTTTTTGAGGTTTTGTTTCTAATAGGTCACTTACCAAATAAAATGTACAGTTGTACTGGAATGTGTTGTATACTACACCCCCAAAACAATATAATCAAATAGGGCATTCATTTGGAGTATTTCTTTCTGTATCCATCTCTACTCTTACACCAAAGCTACACGTCTCCACACTTTACACCACCGCAGAATGAGACTGTAAACTTTACTGGAAAGTTTACAGTCTCATTCTGCGGTCGGGGCCATTTGCCAAATCAGACAAGATGCTTAGATGCAACGAGATAGGGTTCTGTTGTGTGTTTGTTAATTAGGAATAGCCACTAATGCAGATGCAGAAGGCCTTTCTGTAATTGGAGCTCAGCTGTGTTTTATGCACTATAGAACAGTGAAGCTGTGATTACACGAGACCCTAAGTAACATTTGTCATCACATCCGCCACTGGATTTTCTTACACAATTCATCCCAAAATGCTTTGATTTTGACTGTGATCTAACTCTGTTGGATAAATTTCAGCAATTGTCATGTTTGTCAATGATGCTCCACATGTCCCACCAAGGTAAGAAAGTAGGCTCCTGTATTGCTAACATGTTGTGCAACCACAATGTAAAATGATTATTTTATAAAGTGTTTCTCAGTGGACTGTGAATGTATTAGTAAAATGTTAACTGAATGCTGTCTTAATATTAATGTGACTCTAATGCTACTTCAGTAAATATCAGATCTTGTCACCATTAATTGATCAACAACACACAGACGTATTTGAAATAAATGAAACATTTTAAGATGTGTGTGCTGGAGAATTTTCCTTATCAATGTATTACAGCATGCGTCAACCCTCAGGTACAAATGCGTACAGTAAATCTTAAAAATTGAGGACATCAGCTGCACCTTTGTCACCAAGATTACAGTATTGTTACATCTGCAGCTCTTTTTCATGAACGTGTTTTAGGGCTGGTGGTTTGGTTTCTTTATGTTCTCAACCTTCATATCAACTGCTCAAAATATTAACCCTAACCCTGACATTGACACTTTGTTCCCTCAGAAAACTTGTAAGAGAAAATGAAGGCAAGTGAAAAGGGAAACGAGTGAAATGAAATATATCTAAATAATGAATTACAGACATGACGTTTATTGTTCTTCTAAAATGTGTTTCAAACATGGACCAGCGTGACATTTCAGACGTGGCTCCATTTCAACCCTGCTCATTTGGCTCGGGTTGCATTGCAGCAGCAGATCAGATGAGGTTTCACTGAAATGGCACAAAACCACCAGCAGCTCACACATGAAACACGCGTTACACGTTTTTCAGTGTGGAACGAGGAATAAAAGGAGGAAGTAACATCGTGTATTCAAAAGAGACCGATGGCTCCACATACGAAGGCAATTATAGGACTGATTTAGACAGTATCATTTCACCTTTACATTACTTATTATAACAATAAATACCCAGGCTCATTTGGTTCTTGAGAAATACTTCATTGTACCATGAAAAGGCATTTTCTCTGCAGAGAAATTAGTTTAAATCAGGTCTGAAAATCAACACTGAAACACAATTCATATAGTTATTACCCCATGTTGTAGGACACACTTTTTTATTTTCAAGTATGCCAAAGGAATTAAATGGAGTAATTGAAATAAACCAAAACACTTAAGAATAAAAGAGATAAAATGCATTAAAAAATAAGTGAACTGGCATCGCATTTCAAAAAAACTCATGAGCTCATGATTGTGGAACAATTCACTGTAAAGTGCTGACTGGTTCGAGCTGAAAAAAGCACATGTTCCCTTTGAAATATCACACATTACTTTATACATGGAGGTACAGTAATAGCCAGTCATTAGGCAAGCAATTACCAACCAGAAGACAATTAATTTATTAGTCCTTTAATAAGATAACTGCTTCCTTATTTTCCTTGTTAATTGTAATGACAAGAATCTTTCCACTAGTTGCCAGGACAATGCCAATTACAAATGCCGCTGTTGTCACTGCAGTTTTCCTTCTTCTCTTGCAATTACATGCAATTGACTGACATACAGTATCAAATTCTCAAGTTAAGTCCTTCTAGAGCTCTTACAGACAGGAATCCTGGATCCGACGGTACAAGAATGCCAAGAGAGGAGAACAAATGTTGAACAGTGCAGGAGAGCTTTCCCATACGTGTCCTCATCTTCCTCTCCTCTCCCTGATGTGGTGAGCTGACTGACAAAAGCAGGAATATATCAGCTGATGCCTGCCTTCCTATAGGTCCTGAGAATCCACTGTTTACCACTGGGCCTCTTATTAAGAGGCATGGGCTTCTTACTTTTTGTTGCTGTTGTGTTTTTTTGTTGTTTTTTAAGAAATAAAGAAAGAAATAAAAAAGGAAAGTAAGACAGAAACAAAGATACCAGGAGGAGACTTGGCCAATAAATTTCCCTCCCCTCTGCCTAAAACAGACATTCCTGCTCCCACCCCAGTCCTGACCATAAAAAGGTAAAAACATGGTGTACTGCAGAATGGCTTTACTCCTCACAGTCTGTGGGGGGAGCTAGAGCCCCTAGGAGGTGCGGTTGGTGGTCTTGCGGCTGTTCTGTTTGGTCTGGTTCATCTTGGTAGCCGAAGGTTTCCGAGCATCAGGCCGACGCCTTCCCTGGGGCCCCCTCCTTTTTAGCCTCAGCCCCGCACGGCCCCTTCCAGCCCCTACTAGTCACTTGCGTGAGTGCAGTGTGTCCTGGAACTTAGTGCTGGTGAAACGGACATGAAATCCTTTCTTGTTAATGGTATCGTCAGAGCGGAACTTGATGACAATGGAGTCGCCGGCTGAGTAGATCTCCTCCGGAGGCTGACAAGGAAGACAAAAAAGAGAGTTTTCTTTTGCTTTCTGCTTCTTTGCCTGCACTTTATTAAAAAAAAAAAAAAAAAAAACAAAGAGCATTGACCCTAACTCTAACCTAACCCTATCCCTAACCTAACTCTAACCTAACCCTATCCCAAACCTAACTCTAACCTAACTCTAACCTAACCCTAACCCTAAACTAATCCTAACCTAACTCTAACCTAACCCTATCCCAAACCTAACTCTAACCTAACCCTATCCCAAACCTAACTCTAACCTAACTCTAACCTAACCCTATCCTATCCCTAACCCTAACCTAACCTATCCCTAACCTATCCCTAACCCTAACCTATCCCTAACCTAACCCTAACTCTAACCTAACCCTAACGTAACTCTAACCTAACCCTAACCCTAACCCTAACTCTAACCTATCCCTAACCCTAACCTATCCCTAAACCTAACCCCTAACAGCCATAACACACACTTGATTTTAGTGAAAGTCCTGGGTCACTCATGGGTCACGTAAGGGTCCAGGACCAGGTTTTTCCTATGTTCAGCTACTCTTATTAAGACTTTGGCTGCTATAGAAGTCGGGATAAAATGTTCGCTGATGATTATTTCCAGATGCAGAATGCACCGAACTCATTTCTTTCCTAACAAAACTGCTTTCTACTGTCTTCAATACAGCTGATATTGATTCCAGTGCACCAGGGGACTTATTCTAACATATATTTAGAGTAACAGAATACTTATCACCCTCAGTTTGTGTAGCTTGTCTGACTAGTGCAGCAGTGTCTCACTCAGTCCTCTGAAGGCTCCAATCCAGCAGAGATTTTCAAACACTCGAACAAATCCACTGTTTCTCCCAAAGAAACTGACAGACCTGATATGACAGGAAGTCACTCTTGTGTGACTGGTTTGGACATCCCTGGGCTACACCACTGCCAATAAGAGGATTGTGGTAGAATCCGTGACAAAGCCAACAACAAAACAGATCCAGTAAAGCTGCATTTAATAATAGGGAAGTTTTGAAAGGAATCTAAAAAATATTGAATTTTTATACATTGTTATAATGCTTTTATTGTGTAGGCCAGACACTATTCAGGATACTATTTAACTGACAGAAACCCTCGGGCTGAAAGTTTCCTCACGTTGTAATGAGTTTTCAGCCGACTTTAAAATTGAATTGTGTCAGTTTATTTCAAACTGTTATATAAAAGGAAACCTGATTGGAAAGAAACTCTCTGGGGGGTTTTCAGGGGGTGTTATGTCCCTTCCAGCAGATTGTAAGATCTGCATTAGCCGGAAGACCAGAACTTATTATTGAAGCATTTAAACGAGTTCAAGCTGCAACCTGGAAAAGTTGTGTTACCGTTTCCCACTGGCCTGATTTTTCCATACTAACCCTAACCCTACGATAGGTTATCGACTGCCAGGAAGTCAAGAATTGCGTCGATCAACAAGTGCCTCAACGGCAACACTCCCAAACGCAGACAAGAATCTCAACTATAACTTTCAGTGAGTTAAGTCCGTTTATGGAGTCAAAAGCTCCAAGGCGCTACACAGTCAGTCTCCCATGGTTTGAACCTTCCGACTAAAATATTCTCACCCCAGAGCCACAGTAACGTCCAAGCCGTGGAGATTTGGTGTCAGCTCCATCGAAAAGCTCCATGTAGTCATAGCCACAATCTGCCTCCTCCTCAATTTCAAAGGTCTGAAAGATGAGCTCTACGCCATAGCCTTTCTCTGCTGAGATCACCCACTGACAGTCAGAACCACCTGGGTAGTTGTTGTCCCCAAACTGGGCATGTGAAAACAGGTCCTTGGTTTTGACTTCAGCCTTCAGGTGACCTCCACACTCTGAAAGGGAAAAGGAACATTTGGTGAGAAGACGACTGCAGGTATGAGGTTAGGGTTAGAGGGTTAGGGTTAGGGTTAGGGTTAGTGTTAGAGGGTTTGGGTTAGGGTTAGGGTTAGGGTTAGGGTTAGGGTTAGAGTTAGGGTTAGGGTTAGGGTTAGGGTTAGTGTTAGAGGGTTTGGGTTAGGGTTAGAGGGTTTGGGTTAGGGTTAGAGGGTTAGGGTTAGGGTTAGGGTTAGTGTTAGAGGGTTTGGGTTAGTGTTAGAGGGTTTGGGTTAGGGTTAGAGGGTTTGGGTTAGGGTTAGGGTTAGTGTTAGAGGGTTTGGGTTAGTGTTAGAGGGTTTGGGTTAGGGTTAGAGGGTTTGGGTTAGGGTTAGAGGGTTTGGGTTAGGGTTAGAGGGTTAGGGTTAGGGTTAGTGTTAGAGGGTTTGGGTTAGGGTTAGAGGGTTAGGGTTAGGGTTAGGGTTAGTGTTAGAGGGTTTGGGTTAGGGTTAGAGGGTTAGGGTTAGGGTTAGGGTTAGGGTTAGAGGGTTAGGGTTAGGGTTAGAGTTAGGGTTAGGGTTAGGGTTAGTGTTAGTGTTAGAGGGTTAGGGTTAGGGTTAGAGGGTTAGGGTTAGGGTTAGAGGGTTAGGGTTAGGGTTAGGGTTAGAGGGTTTGGGTTAGGGTTAGAGGGTTTGGGTTAGGGTTAGGGTTAGGGTTAGGGTTAGAGGGTTAGGGTTAGTGTTAGAGGGTTAGGGTTAGGGTTAGAGGGTTAGGGTTAGGGTTAGAGGGTTAGGGTTAGGGTTAGGGTTAGGGTTAGGGTTAGGGTTAGAGGGTTTGGGTTAGTGTTAGAGGGTTTGGGTTAGGGTTAGAGGGTTTGGGTTAGGGTTAGAGGGTTAGGGTTAGGGTTAGGGTTAGAGGGTTTGGGTTAGGGTTAGAGGGTTTGGGTTAGGGTTAGAGGGTTAGGGTTAGGGTTAGAGGGTTAGGGTTAGGGTTAGGGTTAGAGGGTTAGGGTTAGAGGGTTAGGGTTAGGGTTAGGGTTAGAGGGTTTGGGTTAGGGTTAGAGGGTTTGGGTTAGGGTTAGCAGCAGCAGCTGCTGTGCCTGAAACAACGGAACACCGGCGAGCACTGGAGTTAATTTAGTCTGAATCATTACCATATAGACTTTATTTGTTTAGAAATACGTGAATTTTCATAAATTAGCAGCTTTTTAGCAAAAACAATCAACATGAAAAATGACTCAATTGTTCTGAAATAACCAGTATGACAAGCAGCATACCGCGCTAAACCGTATCTAATTTTACCTGCAGTATGTGAGGCCTCAAATCCTTTCTTCTGCACAGAGTTGTCAGAGAAGAAACGAATGAAAAGCTTATTGCCAGTAGATGTGATAGGTGGCGGCTTCTTGGTGCCACAGAATCGACCCAGAATTGAAGCTTTTCCATCTCGTCCATCGTACAGCTCAATGTGGTCGTAGGCGCATTCGAGGTGGGCCTCGATGTCAATCTCAGTAAAGGACTGTGACAACGCAGTTTTATGAACAGAAAAGAACAAGGTTAAGTAAATTTATGTTCAACCGCAACCATCAATTACCCAAACCCCCTAACCCTAACCTAACCCAAACCCCCTAACCCTAACCCCCTAACCCTAACCTAACCCTAACCCCAACCTAACCCTAACCCACCTGTGCTTCCCTAACCCTAACCTAACCCCAACCCCCTAAACCCTCAATTAGAATCTTTCGACTTGTTGTAAGGCGCAAAATTGGATTCCTCAAAAGACTGCCACGATGTCTGTTTAAGGTCACATCCTGGGATATATCTATTACAGACTGGGAATATCTATTACAGACTGGGTTATATCTATTACATCCTGGGTTATATCTATTACATACTGGGTTATATCTATTACAGACTGGGTTATATCTATTACAGACTGGGAATATCTATTACATACTGGGTTATATCTATTACATACTGGGTTATATCTATTACAGACTGGGAATATCTATTACAGACTGGGTTATATCTATTACAGACTGGGTTATATCTATTACAGACTGGGTTATATCTGTTACAGACTGGGATATATCTATTACAGACTGGGTTATATCTATTACAGACTGGGTTATATCTATTACAGACTGGGTTATATCTATTACAGACTGGGTTATATCTGTTACAGACTGGGTTATATCTGTTACAGACTGGGTTATATCTATTACAGACTGGGTTATATCTGTTACAGACTGGGTTATATCTATTACAGACTGGGTTATATCTATTACAGACTGGGTTATATCTGTTACAGACTGGGTTATATCTATTACAGACTGGGTTATATCTATTACAGACTGTATAATACATTTTCATATCACTGATTTTATCTCAGACTGAACGATGATACGGTTTCTTAGTGACACAGCTGACAAAAAGACAGATGATAACAGAAGGGGGAGCCAGAAATCACCACATATTAACGAAGCCACAACACCTTCTGACATCAGCCGAGTAAACTCCAGATCCCCACTGGATTTCACAACAATCCCCCTGTGAATAAATTCCTGATTGACATGTCAAATTATGGGAGGGAGCAGGAAAGCGGCACTTACAATTTTGATGCGGTGGCCTGGGGTAGTGGTGAGTGCCCAGGTGCACGCCTTCTTGCTCGGGTATTTATCTGGCCAGTTGGGGCTGGTAATGGTGCCACTCACACTATTGACAGTGTGATCACAGCCAGCTGTAATGTATGGAAAGTATGTATCAGGTATTTTATTGATAATACAAACATGGTAATCAAATGCTGATACGTGTGTTAAGTGTGCTATCATAAGGATTAGATACCTTCTTTACAGTCATGCTTATTCTCATGTAGCACAAAGCCACTCCTGCACTGGCAGCTGTAGCTCCCAAACGTATTTACACACTCGTGCTGACAGCCGCCATTTTCCTTCGAGCACTCGTCTTTGTCTGAGGAAACACAGAGGACCCAACTTTGAGGGTGTATCATTTACAGACTGTCAGACAGCTGCCCCAAATGACTCGTTAAAACTCACCTGAGAAAAATTGCGCTTTAAAGCCTTTTTTGGACACAGTATTATCTGATTTAAACTCAATGCGCATGTTGTTGTACTGTGAGGTTAGAGTTTCTGGTTTCTCTGCCCCACAGAACTTCCCGTGTAGTTTTGAATCAGCTGACAGTCCACTGCGTACCTCCACATAGTCATACTTGCAAACCTGAACAGAGAATCAGAGCACGGTGAATACAATGGAACATTTAATTTGCTCTTAAAATAAAACACAAGGATTTGAGAATTGCAGTATTGGCAGTGCAGCGAAACCAAAGCAGTGTGACAGAGGGACAACACAGAACAACCCCACCCCGTGCGGACTCATAATAACTCTAGCGCTCACATCATTGCCCTCAGTCTCGAAGACGTCAAAGAGCAGAGTGATGCGATACTGTGTGGGAGCAACCAGCTGCCAGATGCAGTTCTTATTTGGAGGATACTCTCTTGGCCACCCAGGGCTGGTGATCGATCCATTCAGCTTGGTGATAAATCCCCCACAAGCAGCTGGACAGAGGAAAACAAAAGTCACGTTGTAAGACTCTCATCAAATATTTCAAGGACAAATGCTAAATATTGTGTTGCAAACCACAGTGTCAAATAATACACCAATTTTTCAGTTTACCATCTTTTCCAACTGCCACCAGATAACCCCATGCTGAAGCAATATCAATGTAGCTTATATGCTAATTTTTAATTTATTCTATTTTATTTCTTATTTTATTCTATTTTTATTATCTTTAATAGGTTTAATGGTGTGTAATGGTGGTGGGTAATTTTGTACAGTGCTGTATGTTTTTTTGGAGATGCTAATTTCCCTGATGGACACCCCCTAAAGGGATCAATAAAGTACTCAGTCAATCAATCAATTAAGAATGCTCTCAACTGCATAAATTTCAGAAAAACCTATGTGCAGTGTTGTTTCTCACTACAAATTACAAGGCCTGTTTATTAGTTACAGTTAAAATGCTAAAATGCTATCAATTGTTAACGCTACTACACTCAACCGCTTTAACTTTCCTTAATTTTGTGGCTCTGAGTCTTCAGCAAAGCTATATAAAGTGCATTTTTTTAATGATTTTTTTTTAGAAATTACATTTTAAACAACATAAACTGAGCTAAAAAAAATGAACAAAGTTTGCAATATTGTGAGCCAGGTCTTGGAAAACACCCCCACAGGCACTACTGTTTTTAGATGAGTATAGCAACTGCAATGGGGTGGCTGTGTTAACTGGTTAACTGGTTTACTAGAAGTACTGGTAAAATCTCTGTCCATGCTTACCCTCACAGCTGCGCTTGTCAGCAGCTAGCTCGTAGCCTGGGTCACAGGCACACTTGTAGCTGCCCAGTGTGTTGACACAGCGTTGCTCACAACGACCATTGTCGGGTTTGGAGCACTCATCCATCTCTGGATAACAAAGATATGTTGGGAACTTACAAGTTGACCCCAAGGGTTAGTGGCTAACAAGAGAAACCCATTAATACCTTGCAGGCAAAGAGGAATTCACTTTCAAAGCTGTGCTATTTTATGCATAAATGCAAACAGATTTGCATTCAAGATATATCAGAGTTTACAAAATCTAACTTCTGACCTTTGAAGAAATTGGCAGCAAATCCCGCCTTGTTGACAGAGCCATCTGAAACAAATTTCATCCACAGCTGGTTGGAACTGGTTTTGATGTCATCAGGCTTGTCATAGCCACAGAAACGGCCCAGCAGTGGGCTGTTTTCATTGTTTCCATCACGGACTTCCAGGTAGTCATAAGCACAACTGTCATGTCTCTCAATCTGATCAAAGTTTAAGAGTTTAAGGTTACAGGTGGATGTCAGAGAAATGCCAAAATCAGCTGTAGCAGTCATCAATATAGCATTTCTCACCTCAAATGATTGGAAGGTTAGGCCTACGTGATAACCCTGAGCTACAGTAATCTTCCATACACACACTTTGTTGGGCCTGTAGTCATCAGGGTAGTTGGGAGACTGGATCTGGCCATTGTCTTTCTTCACTTCCCCACCACAGATTGCTGCATGTGTCAATAAAACAATAAAATAAACATAGAAATAACATTCCCTGGGGTTTCTTGATATAATCAGCATATAACATGAAAATAAAATGTGTGCACAAAGTTCTTGAAATGAAATGAAATATGGATTAGCTGAAAAGGCTCTGGATAGAAACACACGTGACTCCTTTGCACAGACTGGAAACAATGGAGCAGTAAGCTAAGGCCAAAATCTGATTAATGCAGGGTAAGAGACTGACACATCAGCAGTGGTGGAGCCAAAAACTGTGGATAAGACTCGAGCTTCCAGGCACATTTTTGGATGTGTGACTAGCCATGCATTTAGCAAGCTGAACATTGTGCTGGAATGAAGTTCAGTGAGGTCGGGAGTGGTGCTTACCCTCATAAACTGCAGAGAACCCTTTTCCCACCCAGTTACTGCTGCTGCGGAACTCAATCCACAGCCTGCTGTCGGTGGAGATGATTGGCTCTGGCAGCTTATCACCACAAAAACGACCTAAGTCATAGACAGATGGATAAATCAAGAATTTATCAGTGCAACACGTGCAATATTCATGGGAGACCATCTTGCTCGTAACTGTATAGACAGTGAACGCACAGCAAGAAGAGAGTAAAGACAAAAATAGGATCAAAAAGCAATTTTCCTGTAGTTTTTGGGTTTTATATACATTCAATACACAAACAAATAATAGAAGGGTTCAATTTAAACATGAAAATACATTGAAACACTGCAAATTCTTTTTCACATGAAGTAAAATCAACTGTATTATTTTCAGAAACGCGAAAGGAAAAGTATTTGGTTGTTTAAAAGAATAGCAGTATATTGATTTTTCATTACAAACTTTAATGATTACTGTATCAGTGAAAAACCGTTAAAGATTTAGCTGTTCTGCTAAAATCTGCTATGTGTGCCACCATTTTTTCACAGAATCAAAGGCCTCACTCAATAAACCCCTGATTCTGATCTGATTTCTTCACATTTCTCTAAAATAATAATGATTACAATGGTTTGGTCGTCACTTTTTAATTTGAAAGAAAATATGCATGTTGCTAATGTATGTTCATATGTGAATTTGAAAGCCATGAAGATCTAGGCTTTAGTCACTTTTCCCTAAAACGCACTAGTTATTTTGAACCCAACTTTGTGCATATATTGAGAATTTCTGCATGTTGAGCAGATGCTTGACTGTACTGACCCAACTGCCAAAAAGCAATTTGTCATATGAACGTACGTATGTAATAAAACATGATTCAAAAAATTTGATGATTTCATCTTTTTAAAAGGGTACAGATCGCCTCTTTCCCTACACGGTGGTAAAATCCAAGAAAGCATATGACCTTAAAAGAGGAGAACTGGTTGTTCTCATAAGAACCAAGTAAAACTTTATCAGGCAACAAAGGCTTTGTAAAAAGGAAAGGAGGATAGAAAGGTTTTTGAAATCTAAACATCAAATCAATGGGTCTTCAATGACTGATACACCAAACGCTTCATGACCCTAACGCTAACCCTCTAACCCTAATCCTAAACCTCTAACCCTAACCCTCTAACCTTAACCCTCTAACCCTAACCCTAACCTAACCCTCTAACCCTCTAACCCTAACCCTCTAACCCTAACCCTCTAACCCTAACCCTCTAACCCCAACCCTCTAACCTAACCCTCTAACCCTCTAACCCTCTAACCATAACCCTAACCTATCCCTCTAACCATAACCCTAACCCTAACCCTCTCACCCTAACCCCAACCCTAACCCTCAAACCCTAACCCTCTAACCCTAACCCTCTAACCCTAACCCTCTAACCCTAACCCTCTAACCATAACCCTAACCTATCCCTCTAACCATAACCCTAACCCTAACCCTCTCACCCTAACCCCAACCCTAACCCTCAAACCCTAACCCTAACCCTAACCCTCTCACCCTAACCCCAACCCTAACCCTAACCTAACCCTCTAACAATGACTTAACAACAACCTTTGAGCGGTGCCTTTCTCCAGTATCCGTCTCGGATTTCCACATGGTCATACCAACACAAGTGACTCCTGTACAGATCCATGGAGGTGAAGTTAAGAATGATCTTAAAGACAAAAAGACAGGAAAATTAGAGCTAGAAGAGTTCACACACGGAGCTAATCTTGATGATGAGTAAGACGCACATATACACATGTACAGGTATACAAGGGCTGATTATCCATTTATCTTGGATTATTGTCTATATACATCCTTTTTTTCTTTGTTTATTTTCAATTAGCTCAGATTTTATTGCTGCTGCTGTTGCGCTGTAAATTTCCCCGTGTGGGACAAATAAAGGAAATCTGAATTAGAGCAGCCACTCCTCACATGTTCTTACCTTTTCACCTGGTGTGACAGATATTCTCCAGATGCAGTGCATGTAGGCTGAATACCCATTGGGGAAGCCAGGAGAGGAAAAGTTGCCACTGCTGTCCTGTAGACTGTCACCACATCCTGTTTGCAAAAACACAAACAGACCTGCATGTAAGTCCGTATGTTGCAAGCATGATGGAGCATCTTTTTGGTGAGCATCACCTGGGAAACATTAGCTCAGTAACAGTTTTTGCCCCTCTAGAACTGTACTGACAATTTAATACCAAATGTCAGGACATTTACACATTTATTCCTCAAAAGGCACATCTGCTGATGATATTCACGTCCAACTCATCATCCCCTCCCCTTCACTCAGCTATTCCAGCTAAAGGATGATTAAACAAAGACAGACGCTGAGGCACTTTTCTCTGAGCACCCTCTTGAAATAAGCCCTGCCAACTATAAATAACTAGGGGACCATAAATATAAATAACTCTTGGAAATCTGATGCATTAAGTATGTGCCAGTGGGAAAAAAAAGAAAAAAACAACAGCTTCAATCGGGCTGGCAAGTCTGAAATGCTAGAAGACCAAAGACAGTGTCAATAGAGGAAGAGAAAGAAAAGGATAAAAAGAGTCACTAGCATCTTTATGAATCCATCTAGAGAGCTGTGCAAGCATTGGTTTTACCTATAAAAACCTTAGTTTGTGTGAAGTCCTGACAGGTCACAGACTGTTTCGAACGGAGACACTTGAATACAAAACCGTTACTACACATTCAGGCACATGGTGGGATGACCAAAGAATCCAGGAATTGCCATCTGAATAGACCGATGAGTACTTAGCAGTGATTTTGGATGGAACATGTACAGACATACAGTTCCATCCTGATTATACTGCACTTTACATTTGTTTATTTTTAGTTAGGGTTAGGGTTAATGTAATGGGTTAGGGTTAGGATTAATGTAATGGGTTAGGGTTAATGTAATGGGTTAGGGTTAGGGTTAATGTAATGGATTAGGGTTAATGTAATGGGTTAGGGTTAGGATTAATGTAATGGGTTAGGGTTAATGTAATGGGTTAGGGTTAGGGTTAATGTAATGGATTAGGGTTAATGTAATGGGTTAGGGTTAATGTAATGGGTTAGGGTTAATGTAATGGGTTAGGGTTAGGGTTAATGTAATGGGTTAGGGTAAATGTAATGGGTTAGGGTTAGGGTTAATGAAATGGGTTAGGGTTAGGGTTAATGTAATGGGTTAGGGTTAAGGTTAATGTAATGGGTTAGGGTTAATGTAATGGGTTAGGATTAGGGTTAATGTAATGGGTTAGGGTTAATGTAATGGGTTAGGGTTAGGGTTAATGTAATGGGTTAGGGTTAGGGTTAATGAAATGGGTTAGGGTTAAGGTTAATGTAATGGGTTAGGGTTAATGTAATGGGTTAGGATTAGGGTTAATGTAATGGGTTAGGGTTAATGTAATGGGTTAGGGTTAATGTAATGGGTTAGGGTTAGGGTTAATGTAATGGGTTAGGGTTAGGGTTAATGTAATGGGTTAGGGTTAATGTAATGGGTTAGGGTAAATGTAATGGGTTAGGGTTAGGGTTAATGTAATGGGTTAGGGTTAGGGTTAATGTAATGGGTTAGGGTTAGGGTTAATGTAATGGCTTAGGGTTAGGGTTAATGTAATGGCTTAGGGTTAATGTAATGGCTTAGGGTAAATGTAATGGGTTAGGGTTAGGGTTAATGTAATGGGTTAGGGTTAGGGTTAATGTAATGGGTTAGGGTTAGGGTTAATGTAATGGGTTAGGGTTAGGGTTAATGTAATGGGTTAGGGTTAATGTAATGGGTTAGGGTTAGGGTTAATATAATGGGTTAGGGTTAGGGTTAATATAATGGGTTAGGGTTAGGGTTAATGTAATGGGTTAGGGTTAGGGTTAATGTAATGGCTTAGGGTTAGGGTTAATGTAATGGCTTAGGGTAAATGTAATGGGTTAGGGTTAGGGTTAATGTAATGGGTTAGGGTTAATGTAATGCAACAGCTACTCCAGCCCTGCGTACGTCACCGTGCTTATCCTGCCTACAATCAACTGCCTGACATGTATTCATGAAGCCTTTTCTCAGGACACCCGCTAGTCTCTTACATTTATGACTACATTAAATTCTCGCTCTCTCCCCTCTGGACACATTAAAGAATGGAGTGATTCAATAAAGTGCCAGAGTCCTGTATGTCTGCTAACGTAAACAGTCTCACCCTTCTGATAAGCAAACACAGGATACAGTGCCAAGAATCCATGTAGTTATCAATAACTTATGTTCTCTGCATCTCTCTGGGGATGACTGATTAAAAACGTGTCCCTTCCAGCTGAAAAAATCTTGGATACTGTAGCCGGAAAACACCACCACATAAGTTGAAAATGCTGGGCTGTTTCTAGAGAGCAAGGAGCTTCATGAAGCAGGAAACTGGTCAGAGACCTCTCTCATAGGCTTAGGACTCAAAAATAGAGCGAAGAACCCACAGCACTCAGGGTCTATCATTTGGTCTTACTGGAGCATTTGTAGAGTTTGCGCGCCTGTGCAATATCCCCTTTGCTCAGCCTGGTTCGTTGTCCAATGGGCGGTCGCACTCCATTTACATCATAGCGTGGGAGGATGGTGTCCAGAAAGATGCCTCTGTAATTCAGCAAGAGATAGACGTCAAAGGAATCTGTATTTTGAATTTAGGGGACCTGAAAAAATAAAGAAACGTAGTACAAATTGAGATGAATATCACATATATTTTAAGACCAAATTGACATTTTAAGGATACTCTAAAACAACAACAATGAATGAAAAGGTTGTTTTTATTGACTTGACCCAAGCCTATAATCACCATTAGGATATAAGTGTTGCTAATGAACACATGAATAATCAACTTTTGTAATTACCCCAGTTTCTAATCACATGATTTAGAGTAGTGAAATTCGACGTGTGCTGAAGAATTTTTAAGATTTGAAGGAATTTGAGTATTTCTTTTCTAAACCGTGTGATCCTTATTCTAAAATAAACCAGATGAACATTTGTAAGCACTTCAAACACTCAAGATTGGGCTCACAGTTTGTTTTTTAAGTGAAAATGGATCATTGGTCACTTTTTCACAGATGAAAATAAACCTAAAAGCAGTTTTACTGTGTGAGCAAAACTGTGAAAGCTGTAAAAACTTGTAAATATTTAAAAATAATTACAGTACAGTATCTCAAATTGGTCAAAAACATGATCAGACCATTAATTACTGTTTGCTTTAATTATAGCTCTAGAGATGACCAAGTAAAGAATGTCTTTTCACAATCTTTACAAGTTTAGTATCTCCATTTAAATGAAAGTTTAGCCTGTTGGTTCCCATAGAGACATGCCTATCAACACCAGGCATGAGCAAACACAGGAGCCCAGCCTAACAGTTTCGACCCTGCCTGTCTGTCTTTAGCTTTGGGGAGCCCATATGCCACTCCAGCCAGTGTCAGAGCAGACAAAGGGTACACTGGCAGGTCTCTATTTGGGTTGGCACTGCTCCATGCACCCTTCCTAACAGAATATCTCTGCAGCACAGGAGGGGGAATGCAGAGCTGTGGGTTGGGTAACATGCCCGAAACAAAAAGCACTAAGGATAAGACTTGCTTGTCCCCAGGCAATGTGGCAAAAGAGAAGAAGGGCATGAAATTATCTGAACAAGCCACGGCAAAGGCCCTGGCTTCCCACGGTGATTTACTGTAAAACATGAAGCAAACATCCAGGCAAACAAAGAAAGACACAGGTCCAAGAAGAAATAGATTCACCTCTGCAGAGCGGAAAGCAGAGCCTTGTCTGCTGATACCGCACTGGCAGCCATGCTCTCTCTTACGGACCCTCATACTGATCAAGCACCATCTCAAACACCAACCCTAACCATAACCAAACACCAGAGCTGGACGCTGAACATCATAGCAACACGCTTCAGCACTGTGGGTTACTACAATGTGTCAGATCAAATCTTTAATCAGGAATAATCAAAACCTTCATGGTTCTGCCATGCTACATTCTTACATGGCAAATAAAACAGTAGCTCAAAGGAAGGACAGTTACATCAGTTTACCATAGTTATTACTCTTTTCTTCTGTTCTAAGTTCTCTTCTATATTTGAAAAACATAAATCCTGTTGGATGAAATAGGTTCAACATTTTTCTGTAAAGTGGCTTTATGAACTCAATGCATAGGGACAGACATATATTTCTGTATATGGGCTATTTCTATAAAGATTCACTGTCAGCTTTCCACAAGGTGATTGCCATGACAACAAGGAAGTTGACATGTGAAGAGGCCCTCAACCTTAAAAGATTGCATGAGCTAACTGGGGGTGGGGAGAAAGAATATGTATACATCTGGAAAAAAGGAAGAAAAAAGGCCGACACAGAGCTGGTTTTGATTCCAAACTGAGACGATAGTGTTTAGAAAGTGCACTTGCATCGTGTCCCATGTGTGCTCGCAGATCATATTTCACCAACTTTGGCTGACTAAAGACCTTCAAATTCCTAAATAGGCAGAACTTTCTATAGCAGGCCTGCAGCTGTGTGAAACACTCCCTCCTTTTGTTTATGCATGCAACTGAAGGTCAGAATGCAAGTTCATGCGCAACACTGAGGTCACATCCTGCACACGTCAGAGATGGAGCCCGAGTATTTCACTAACATATTTGTTAGCTCTCATGTACACAGACAACTCCCTGAGAAAAAGCTGCACGTTGAGAGGCATGATGCTTTTGAAATGAAATTAAAGACTCAGTCACAGACTTTGAGTCAACTGCTCCTCCGAGAACTATTTTGGCCCTGCAACAAGCCAGCTGGGAAATGAATCCTCAAATCAACCACAGATGACTGAAGACTAGAGCCCAGAACAGGGCTTGTCGTGAGGCTTTTTATGGAGGATTTCTTCTTCTGGTGTTTTTAAGAAAATATGCAATACAAAAAGGCAGCAAAACATCTGGCGTTAATATGAAATGAGGTCAGCTGGCAACAAAATCAAGTGTGAGTTTAAATATGACAAATTTGCAGGTAAACTAGAGCAATAATAGTCTTTTCATCAAGAAGTTGTAAAAGAACTGGTCATGAGAGAGCAAAAGCTTTCAAACATGTAAAAGGAATAATGTAGAAATAACTAGAAGTTATTTAGCATTTAATTACCAAACTTCTTGTGTGTCTATGGGAGAGTCCCCACATTTGCTGTGACATCATGAATGTTGTCAATTAGGTAACCAACCCATCCTACTAGTCACCAAAGCCTCCTGAAGGGGTCTAATGGAGCTTAATGAGCTGATTCATAAGATGAACCAAAGCTTTTACAAGAAGCTTCCCTGCTGGTTTGGCCCCAATGACAACGTAAGTGAGAAAGTCGATCAGGCCGCGGTTGTTCTATCTGGAATAAACCTGTGATCATTCTTTACTTGGTTTTCTAGACAATAACGACTAAACTAGGAGATTAACTGCTAAAGTTTGTGAATTACTGATAAACTATCAGTACTAAAGTAGGACATTCCAGATTAAAATAAAATGCATTAAGGCTATTCTATAATGTCAGAACACTTTAAACTTTTAAATAAACAAATCTACACTAATTGACTATAGTTTTAAAGAAGAGAATCTAAAAGGAATGGAAATGTCAGATTCAAAGTTATTTTATGGAGTATATTTAATTTCTCCTTACCATTAGTATTATCAATACAGCACTAAGAAATTAAAGATTTATGGAATCATATCTCATTTCAAGCTTGGACCCTGTCGTCATGAAAACAGATTTTTTTACCATTTCAGTCAAAGAGATCTTGGCAGAGGGTAGTAAAATAATTCTCCTGAAAATCTATGAGTTTGATGCCCTTACAGATGCAACACTAAACCTTTATACAAACATAATGTCCTCATTGTTCGGATTCCAATGTTGTTATTATTTCCACTCATCGTACAGATGAGGCCAATAGAGAAATATACTAAACTGCATAGCTGTAGTACAGTTGTTACATTTGTGAGATTAAAGAAAAGAATATAATCAAAAAGCTGTGAAACAGTTAAACCTGACTTTTAATTACCACCATTTTTAATATCACATTTTTAAAAAACCCACATATTTGGTGATTACCTTGAGAATGTATTCCTGGCATAGTGCATGATGCTGTCAAAGTCATAGACCTCTCCTAAAGAATCCACTTCACCAGGCTCCATCTTTAGAAAGTTATATTCCTGTCCTGTAAGAGAAGAACATCAATGCAAAAACTATGAACAGACAATGCAATTTAATGTATTTATGTAGGGGTGAATTTCTGATATATGAGACCACAACATAGATAGCTGAGGCTGAGATTCAACAAAAATGGTTGTGGGATCTAATTCGATGTGCCTAGAACCATATTTCTTTGTTCTCGCTACATGATTGCGAAGAGGTCTGTAAACTTACCAGGCTGAATGTTTTCTCTAATAATGCTGACGTGTTCGTCTCTGTCAGGCCGTGTGTGTTCATGCCAGAATCCAATCACATGACCCAGTTCATGCACCACAATTCCAAACTTGTCACAGTTTTTCCCAATTGATATGGCCTGAGGCCCACCTCCACGACGACCCACATAGGAGCAACACCTGTCAATGCACAGCCATGCTTTAGCAACGTCAACATTTGAAATCTGCCCGAAAAAAATCAAAAGAGTGGAAATTAGAGAAAGTTTCCCTGGAGAAGCGAAAAGTGTGCTTTAATGCCTATTGGTCACAATATTTTGTATTTATTGGTTTTCTGCACAAAATTAGGTTTTATGTTTTCTTTTAAAAACTCAAACCTTTAACAGATCGGTATTCAACTATCCTAAAACTATTATGTTGTGTACCAAGCATGTAATAATAACCTTGTCAAAAGAATATCCGATCCGTTTAACACCTGCACCACCATCATTGGCACATGCAGCAGTGACATTCATTAACACGCCTGCTAATGGCAGGTGCTAGAGGGGTTAGGGTTAAGGTTAGGGTTTACTGCGGTAGGGTTAGGGTTTACTGCGGTAGGGTTAGGGTTTACTGTGGTAGGGTTAGGGTTTACTGTGGTAGGGTTAGGGTGAGGGTTTACTGTGGTAGGGTTAGGGTTTACTGTGGTAGGGTTAGGGTTAGGGTTTACTGCGGTAGGGTTAGGGTGAGGGTTTACTGTGGTAGGGTTAGGGTTTACTGCGGTAGGGTTAGGGTTAGGGTTTACTGTGGTAGGGTTAGGGTTAGGGTTTACTGTGGTAGGGTTAGGGTTAGGGTTTACTGTGGTAGGGTTAGGGTTAGGGTTTACTGTGGTAGGGTTAGGGTTAGGGTTTACTGCGGTAGGGTTAGGGTTAGGGTTTACTGTGGTAGGGTTAGGGTTAGGGTGTACTGCGGTAGGGTTAGGGTTTACTGCGGTAGGGTTAGGGTTTACTGCGGTAGGGTTAGGGTTTACTGTGGTAGGGTTAAGGTTAGGGTTTACTGCGGTAGGGTTAGGGTGAGGGTTTACTGTGGTAGGGTTAGGGTTTACTGTGGTAAGGTTAGGGTGAGGGTTTACTGTGGTAGGGTTAGGGTTTACTGTGGTAGGGTTAGGGTTAGGGTTTACTGCGGTAGGGTTAGGGTGAGGGTTTACTGTGGTAGGGTTAGGGTTAGGGTTTACTGTGGTAGGGTTAGGGTTAGGGTTTACTGTGGTAGGGTTAGGGTTTACTGTGGTAGGGTTAGGGTTAGGGTTTACTGTGGTAGGGTTAGGGTTAGGGTTTACTGCGGTAGGGTTAGGGTGAGGGTTTACTGTGGTAGGGTTAGGGTTTACTGTGGTAGGGTTAAGGTTAGGGTTTACTGTGGTAAGGTTAGGGTTTACTGTGGTAGGGTTAGGGTTTACTGTGGTAGGGTTAAGGTTAGGGTTTACTGTGGTAAGGTTAGGGTTTACTGTGGTAAGGTTAGGGTTTACTGTGGTAGGGTTAGGGTTTACTGTGGTAGGGTTAAGGTTAGGGTTTACTGCGGTAGGGTTAGGGTTAGGGTTTACTGCAGTAGGGTTAGGGTGAGGGTTTACTGTGGTAGGGTTAGGGTTTACTGTGATAAGGTTAGGGTGAGGGTTTACTGTGGTAGGGTTAGGGTTTACTGTGGTAGGGTTAGAGTTAGGGTTTACTGTGGTAGGGTTAGGGTTAGGGTTTACTGTGGTAGGGGTAGGGTTAGGGTTTACTGTGGTAGGGTTAAGGTTAGGGTTTACTGTGGTAGGGGTAGGGTTAGGGTTTACTGTGGTAGGGTTAGAGTTAGGGTTTACTGTGGTAGGGTTAGGGTTAGGGTTTACTGTGGTAGGGTTAGGGTTAGGGTTTACTGTGGTAGGGTTAGAGTTAGGGTTTACTGTGGTAGGGTTAGAGTTAGGGTTTACTGTGGTAGGGTTAGGGTTAGGGTTTACTGTGGTAGGGTTAGGGTGAGGGTTTACTGTGGTAGGGTTAGGGTTAGGGTTTACTGTGGTAGGGTTAGAGTTAGGGTTTACTGTGGTAGGGTTAGGGTTAGGGTTTACTGTGGTAGGGTTAGGGTGAGGGTTTACTGTGGTAGGGTTAGAGTTAGGGTTTACTGTGGTAGGGTTAGGGTTAGGGTTTACTGTGGTAGGGTTAGGGTGAGGGTTTACTGTGGTAGGGTTAAGGTTAGGGTTTACTGTGGTAAGGTTAGGGTTTACTGTGGTAGGGTTAGAGTTAGGGTTTACTGTGGTAGGGTTAGGGTTAGGGTTTACTGTGGTAGGGTTAGGGTGAGGGTTTACTGTGGTAGGGTTAGGGTTTACTGTGGTAGGGTTAAGGTTAGGGTTTACTGTGGTAAGGTTAGGGTTTACTGTGGTAGGGTTAAGGTTAGGGTTTACTGTGGTAAGGTTAGGGTTTACTGTGGTAGCCTGGAGGACAGGCACACAAATCACCATCCAGCGGGCCAGACGGCCTGTCTGGAAGGCCGACCAACCTCTCCTGCGACACCTTGAACTTTGCACAGGATAGATGGAGGCCTGCCCCCATGTGGCTAACGTCATCTCATCTCAACAGTAAAGGTCAATAGTTGAATAGAGAACTTTTTTAAACTTTCTTTTAATTTTTTTGAACGATGAATATCATTGGCTAAAAGAAATCACTAAATTCAATTGATTGCCTCCCAAATGGTAGCAAGTACAACAACAAATGATTTTTGTAAATGGTCTACACTTTAGAGTGTAGAGTTGAGCAACAGCAAAAACCAAAACCAGTAAAAAACATGCTTCCCAGAGTTAAGCTAGTCTTCAATAAGGAGTAATATAGGAGTAATCTCCCAAAAACTCACCCGCATGGTCTGTAGGTAAACACAATGTAGCTCTCCTCCTGTGTCCTCTCTATAAAGGTTACGCAGGTGTTTTTCTCCCAGTGCCGCATGGCCTGACGGAATATCGCCCGCTGACTGCCTAAATACGAGGACAGAGGGGTTGAGATCATACAAAAATAGGCACATGCTCACACGCATGCACGCACACACACATACATGCTCGCACGCACACACATGCACGCACACACATGCTCACACGCACGCACACACACACACACATGCTCGCACGCACACACATGCTCCCACGCACGCACACACACACATGCTCACACGCACGCACGCACGCACACACATGCTCGCACGCACACACACAGACACATGCTTGCACGCACACGCACACATGCTCGCACGCACACACACAGACACATGCTTGCACGCACACGCACACACACACACATGCTCGCACGCACACACATGCTCGCACGCACGCACACAGACACATGCTTGCACGCACACGCACACACACACACGCTCGCACGCACGCACACACACACATTAATAACTTTTAATAAGATGCAGAATTGGATCAAGAATTTTTGAAAATTGTGAATTGTGCTGTCAGAATATGAATATATGCCTCATCGTTTAGAACTGCAGCAATATCATAAATATATCCAATGAAAAGTTCTATCATTAAAAAATTTAAAAAATTTAAAAAATTAAAAAAATTACATAATATGAAAATGCACAGTAAAAGACCCCCCCCCCCAAATCAATTCTCAATAATAATAGTTACGTACCACTAAAGTTTCCACTGATGACATATGGAATAACACCTTCAGGCCAAACACGTTCCGGTCTGGAAGTGGCAGCTCTTTTCCTGCGATGTGAACCATGTCTATTTTGACTAGTTTTACTAGTGGAGGCTGGAGATAAACAAGACAAGAATCCAAAAAGAAAATCAATTATGTCCCGAATCAGGTAGTTCTCCAAAAATACATTTAGATATCTGTTATCTTGAGAGATAGATTTGCCTTCATCTGCTTTCATCTAAAACCACAACTGTCTGGCATCAGGACGTTAATGTGATTACCACAGAGGAGAGTAAAATGGAGCAACTCATAAATATACATATAAATATATAACATATAAATGGAGCAACTTAGATCCTTAAAGTTCCTGGTAAAAACACTTTGCAGTAAAACTATGCGACTGTCTCAGTTCATGCAAAGCAAATGGCGCTTCAGGAAATCATTTAAATCGAAATAAAAAGTTTGTAATATGTACTGTACCAGCTATATATATATATATATATATAGACTTCAGAGAGGGGAGGATTCGCTCTCCAATACTGCTGGATGAATCCACAACCACCTGACAGAGCTTTTACTAGTTAGGGTGGCAACCATACTGCTTTCATTTTTAGATAATGTTTTAACAAAAACGTCGATTTCATTTAGTCATCTACTTTTTGTTCCCATGAAAAGTTAAATAGGGCACAGAAACAGCAGTAGTAAAATATTGAGAGTTTCTCTGCATGAGCAAAGTGAAGTCGAGCTTTTATTTAAACTGAAATGGGCTCATCATGGTTGATGAGCTGTAATCAGAAGCATTAGAAACGTTTAAGATTCTTTCAGTCAACACTAACCCTAACAACAAATAACCTAAAACCAAAACCTTCACAGAGAAATGTGCTTAACTTTAACTTCAACTCAACTTTATTGATCCCTTTGGGACGACTCCCAGAGTCTCCATACATTTCCCTTGGGTGCCCAATTCACCTGTGGACTGAATTCAAAATTGCATCAGGATTCTGTACTGAGCAACTGATTTATTAAAACAAAAAAGTCTATATTTTAATCTAAATTTAATCCTGATGGCTCCTGTAATTAGAGCTATACAAATAATAGATGAGTGATATTAACATGCTAACAATGGGACAGCAAGAATTCTTCCAAATGGAGAGGTGAAGTAAGCTGTTATCAATGCTGTGAAGCCCCCACCATTAATGCTCGTGCCTCTAGGACTACGCTTGCTCCACCCACACCTCCACCTGCTGTTCAGACTCTCCAGACCATCCCAACATGTGTGAACACATCTGATGCAGACATTCTTCTGCTGTTTGTTGCATGTGTGAACAGACCGATGTGACGCACCTGCGTAGATGATTCTCTGAAGATCTTCGGAACGGTACAGTTGTAAAGCTAAGTGTTTAGCTAAGCAATTCAAAAATTAAACCCTAAGCTTTGGTATGCGATCCATTAAGAGTGGTTGCACAGGGTCTCGACTGCAGCAAATGAAGCTCCACCATCAACATGAAGCTCCACCATCAACATGAAGCTCCACCATCAACATGAAGCTGCACCATCACCATGAAGCTCCACCATCCACCATCCACATGAAGCTCCACCATCAACATGAAGCTCCACCATCAACATGAAGCTCCACCATCCACATAAAGCTCCACCATCCACATAAAGCTCCACCATCACCATGAAGCTCCACCATCCACCATCAACATGAAGCTCCACCATCAACATGAAGCTCCACCATCCACCATCAACATGCAGCTCCACCATCAACATGCAGCTCCACCATCCACCATCAACATGAAGCTCCACCATCAACATGAAGCTCCACCATCCACATGAAGCTCCACCATCAACATGCAGCTCCACCATCAACATGCAGCTCCACCACCCACCATCAACATGAAGGTCCACCATCAACATGAAGGTCCACCATTAACATGCAGCTCCACCATCAACATGCAGCTCCACCATCCACATGAAGCTCCACCATCCACTATCAATATGAAGCTCCACCATCCACATGCAGCTCCACCATCACCATGAAGCTCCACCATCAACATGCAGCTCCACCATCAACATGAAGCTCCACCATTAACATGAAGCTCCACCATCAACATGCAGCTCCACCATTAACATGAAGCTCCACCATCAACATGCAGCTCCACCATCAACATGAAGCTCCACCATCAACATGAAGGTCCACCATCAACATGAAGGTCCACCATTAACATGAAGCTCCACCATCAACATGCAGCTCCACCATCAACATGCAGCTCCACCATCAACATGAAGGTCCACCATCAACATGAAGGTCCACCATTAACATGCAGCTCCACCATCAACATGCAGCTCCACCATCAACATGCAGCTCCACCATCCACATGAAGCTCCACCATCCACTATCAATATGAAGCTCCACCATCCACATGCAGCTCCACCATCACCATGAAGCTCCACCATCAACATGCAGCTCCACCATCAACATGAAGCTCCACCATCAACATGCAGCTCCACCATCAACATGAAGCTCCACCATCCACATGCAGCTCCATCATCCACCATCACCATGAAGCTCCACCATCACCATGAAGCTCCACCATCAACATGAAGCTCCACCATCCACATGCAGCTCCACCATCAACATGAAGCTCCACCATCAACATGCAGCTCCACCATCAACATGAAGCTCCACCATCCACCATCAACATGCAGCTCCACCATCAACATGAAGCTCCACCATCCACCATCAACATGAAGCTCCACCATCAACATGAAGCTCCACCATCAACATGCAGCTCCACCATCAACATGAAGCTCCACCATCCACCATCAACATGAAGCTCCACCATCACCATGAAGCTCCACCATCACCATGAAGCTCCACCATCAACATGCAGCTCCACCATCAACATGAAGCTCCACCATCCACCATCAACATGAAGCTCCACCATCACCATGAAGCTCCACCATCACCATGAAGCTCCACCATCAACATGAAGCTCCACCATCAACATGCATCTTAATCTTAACAGGTTTGTGAAACCCATTTCTCCACTGAGTCACAGCTGTTTCTTAAATGCTGCGTTTAAGAAAACCAAGATATAACAAAGCCTAACTAACAATAACTAGGGGGACATTTTGAATGTGTTACTTCTGACGTTCTTACCTGATTCTGTGTGATTAATAATCTTGATTGTTCTCTGAGCCCAGTCTATTATTCTGTCCACCTTAAACATCTGCAAGTCCTCTTCATCCAGGGCGATGTCTCCCAGAAAGGCAGCTGAAAGAAACAGACGTTGATGGCGAGTGTGAGAGAGTTTTAATCGGAAGCATCCATCCGAGTAGCTCGGATCGCTTCCTGCTTCTCAGACTGAGTAGGAGGATGCGTAGCGGCACAGTCAAAAATAAATAGATCTTTACTCTCCTTGCCTTGGAATAGAAAGATTTATGAAAATAGATGTCTGCATTTTGTGAAGCAATTAATCGAGGAATCCTCCGTCAAGGTGTTATCAAAAACCTCACTGTGCTTAGATGGAATTGATGGCTTAATGAATTTTAGCAAATGTGGCACAACGATGTTGTCTGGAAGAGGTAATGCGGGGTGCCTTGTACAAATAACAGCTCCATAATTAGGGCAAGAAGAAAGAAAATAAGCAAGGTTTATAACTGAGGAATGTTCTTTATGGGGTTCTGAAGTAAACGGCCTGTTTCTATGAAGGATAGGCTCGTCTTCTCTGCAGGGTGAGACAGAGCTGAGCTTTACAAGCTTTTAACACCAGCATGCCTGGAGCATTTATGGCCCCGCTTGTAAGCAGAAGTTGGAGAGGAGTTAAAAAGAGGGTGGAGGGGTGTTGGGGTTTTTATGCAATGTGGTCCTACCATGTCAACTCAGGAGAAAAGGAATAAGTAACATGTAACCAGTAGCCCTGAATAGATAGAGCAGTTAAAATAGAGTTAAAAAACACAGACGAGTGCCATCTGAACAATTTTGGGAGTTAATGTGGTAGAGAGCAGACCAACTCCAGGGGAACTCCTGGGCAACCACTCAACTGTACAGTTAATGGGAACTATTTACAGAAAGGCTTCTCAAGAGTCAGAACCAGTGATTCTTTAAACTTATTTAAGCTTCCATCCAAAAAAGAAATTGCAAAAAAAGACTTACTACAAGTTTAAACAGCGACGAACAAACTTAACAAAGCCTACCGAATATGTGAGTGCATGCGTAGAAGATGGCTGTTTGGGTGATTAGAAGCCATTTAAAAAGACCACTGTTGGCAAGAATGAGCTTGAACTGGGGACAGGGTTAAAATCAGGAGGTCAAAAGGATTTCCTAATTTGTGCTTTCAAACAGAAAAAAACACCACTTTGTCTAAATCCCTTCGAAAAAAGTCACAATCAGCTCCGAACCAGAAAGATAGTGCCAAGAACGCTGATCATTTCTAAAGGTAACCATGTGTCATTTGTCATAAGACAGACACACTTGCTAGGGAAGCATACCTTTTATAGTCTATGTTTACCTTTTTTAAATACAGCGGACAAATACTTAATTAAAATTGATGTTGCATAAGAGTTGAATAAAAACATATTCAGAACCCTTTGACTTCTTCTATATCTAAAAGCTTAATGTGCAGTTTCATTTTAACGAACATGCGGTGTCAGACTGTGATTAAGAGTAAACCAGGTTCAGATTTGGCTCCGAAGGGTGACAGGAGTCTTCTCCTAATCAGACGTTACTCTGATGAAGGCAGACCGCTTAATCTGTAGCACCATTGTTCTCAGACAACAGGGGAGATTGAAGTGAGCAAATGCATGGCCCGCTGGCTTTAAGACTCCCCCATGCACAGCAGTCGTCTTGGAGACGCAGTGGCAGGTTTATGGAAGGACTCACAAGGATATTGAATGAATTCCCCCTGCCTGACTATAATTATCCACACACACATGGTCTTAAGCATTCTTTAGTACACAAATCTAGGCTGGGATTGAGCATAGACTGAAAAAATGGGATGAGGGTGAGTGTCTAGACATTTCTGTATTGACATGAAGTCAAAAGACTTGGGTATTTTAGATGGAAAAACCCAGTAAATATGGCAGATTTCATGATTACCTTAGAGGATCATGCTCCATCACTTGCCAAGCCTTTTTCATAATCAAAATCACAACAGCTGGAGTGATAATCTCTGGACAGAACACATAATAAAACTACATTTTAGTTCAAGTTTTATTCAGGAAAACAGGAAAAGAATCATAGAAATGTGTGTCATGAATGTACTGCACTTGTGAAAAAATAGCTTTTGATTTATTTTTATATTTAATGTGAAAATAAGTTAGCACTACCCATCAATTTAATGTAATCCAACTCAATATAATCCTTCTGATCTCAGACTGACCCCATCAATCAGTGCTGTCAGATTACACATCAGATCTCAGCCAAATTAATCCCATTGATTAACGGGATTCAGTCATTTGTGCCCTAACCGCAACCTCCACCAGTGTCAAATACTCCGGGACTTTGCTAATAAATCTTCTTGTGTGAACACCAAACCACAACATCTGCCACTGAAACATGCACAAATATCACTACTAAGCTTGAAGAGATTCCAAAGGCAGCCTATATTAAGAGTGAGACTGCCTCTGCTGCATATTTACTGCTCGCTGTGCTTATGGAGACCGTCTCTTTATACATGACCCAATGGTGACAAAGCCTGGCCAATATGTAGGAATGCATTACAATACCGTGGCACCGCCTTTCACAGTGTTTGGTAAGTAACATGCCATTTGAATTTCAATGGTAGCCAAAGTGTGGCATTAAGGTGATCACCATCTGATGACAGTATAGGCATACAACTATAGTGTCAAAGTATCACTTTTCAGGTTTCATTCTGCACCAACCTTCTCCACCATACTGACTAGTTTGGGAGAAACCCTCCAAACACTACATGGAAAAACAGAACAGCTTTTGTAAGAAGAATACAGGCAAAGGGCATAGATATATCATGCTTCTTGCTAGAGAATGTCATGAAAAACATGTATAAAAAACTGTATATTGGTGCCTTCTGCATCGCCATAGAAACAACCATGTGAAATCAAGTTATTTTGCTGAAATGTACTCAGCCAAGGCCCGTGAAGGCACAAAGTCTACTAATATACTAGCAAATGATCTAATTGTTTTCAGTACAAGACTGAAACTTCACCAGAAGAAATTTGAGATCAAAAGTGACTCACAGTTGCCAAAGAAAAGCTTAAGTCTTATTACTTACAACTGTAAGTGGCTTTAAATGCAGAGGACACAGCAAGACTCACCTTTAACACTTCACACTCCATCAAGCTCTTTATCTGATTCCATCCTGCGGCTCATTCCTGCTGCTGATACACCCCAACTCACAGAACATTTCTGTTTTAATGGCAACAATACAGTGTTGAGCCCCTTATATCGATGAATAATTCATTTGTCAGACTTTCACCTTTTACAAACATGTGTGTTGATCACTACCTCCCAATTTTAATTAACTCCTGCATATGCACAAATGAATATTAAATGCATAAAGGATGAGGCAACAGATCTTTGACTAATTTAGAAGTATGAAGCAAAGAAAATTGTTGACATTAACACTCAATATAGTCATATAAAGTCCATTTAAATGAGCGCTCTTAAATTTGATTTTTTTTCTCAGACTGCATCCTCCATTGATGCAATGGAAGATTATGGATAATTATTACATACTTGTAACAACAAACATATTGTTTCAACTAATGCACTGAGATTATGCCAATAGATTTGCACCCTAATGACCTGAAGCCTGCAGAGAGAACTGGCTCGGGTCTTCTCATGTAAAAAAACAAACAGCGTGGGCTCAACGATACCACGATAAAAGGAAAGTAGCTGCTCAAGTGTTGCTCACAGGCATATTAGGGTCCCACAGAGGACCCCATCCCACTACAGGACTGGGGGCTGCAGCCAGCTAAAAGGTGCCATTTGTCTTGCGTATTATTTAAATAAATAAATAAATAAAAAACCCTAACCCTAAAAATAACCCTAAAAACAAACAAACAAAAACTTAAATCAACAATAATTCTGTTCATGCCAAGAAAAAGTAACCCAAGCCATGTGTTAGAATTAAATATGCAATTTTAGGACAAATCACTTCTAGCAGATATAAAGAAGCTAAAGTGTTGTGTAGGTTAACAATTAACTTCTAATCAGAAATTAATGTGACCCTTCATTGATTCAACTTCTAAAACGTTGCAAAAGGAATGACCCAAATGCCAGGAAAGTCAGAAATCCATACAATGAAGGACACAACTTGCAATAACCAAATTTGGATAAGATTCCCTGAGCCTTCGTGAATGGCCTGCACTCGCCTCTCCTCGGCTGCTGTGACACCTCCCAGATGTGTTTTCTGTTGGCCTTTCTAAGCTGAATGACCTAGAGTTCCTGTAAAGTGTTTGAACCATGAAGGAGAGAGAAAACCCTACTTCAATAAGAGAACAAGAGACCAAGAACAGAAGTAAAGTCATAGGTTGAAAATGCAGATGATGGCACAGGCAGACAAAGCTGTCTTTGGAATCTTTAATTAGATCAATATATTAGTTTTATAGGCTATATGCACGTCAACACTTTTACAGATAAGGACTATTTTTCATCCGTTTTTTGTAAAAGAGTGAGTGGATCTAAATCCCAACAGTTGCCAGAGTCTTAAGTAAGTCTCTGGGATGTTGCCAAGATTTAAGTTCTGCAAACTCAGGAATTTTCCACTGGTTTAATTCCTAAACAGATGGAGTTGCTTCAGTGTTATTTCTCCGCTCACCCAAATCAATGGAATTTTTTCTAATCTCGTTATTTATTTCCGAGCAAAGGTGAATATTTTTGGATACCTTCTGACACGGGGAAAAGACACCAAACAGGAGTCTTTTTATGTCCGTTTAATTTATCATTCAGATGAGTGATAGAATTGTTTTCCTTTCTTTCAAAGTGGAGAAATGACTGCATACAGTAAGTCGAGTAAAGGGTCGAGCATGAGAGCGTTTCTGGACAGACACACAGATGTAAACTCCATCAGGGGGGAGGAGGTGGACAACAAAAACGCTGACTTCAATGTTCCAGAATTACAGAGACACACTTTGCAGTGCATGATGGGAAAATAAAGAAAATAATCAAAAAACAGTTCACCCTACACTAGTGGGAGTATATTAAATATAGTCTCTGGCATAACTAACAGAGAACAAATAGAATGTTAGAACGATCTTCCATTTTGCATAATCATGGCAGGAAAAGCAGGCCGACAAAGCAGACGAGTAATCTGTGCAGGTTAACAACCACTGGCTGTCTGCAAATTAGCAACGCACACAAGAGTGACATTAGGAAATCAGATAAACAGCACATCTATATCCAGTAAATCTACTCAGATGATGCAAAACACTGGTGCCTTGAATCACCCAAGTTAAACGCTGAAGCAAAACAGGAAGTAACATCTTCAGTGATGACTTCATTGGACAAAGAACTTTTGCAATCTAACCTTTGCCGTGTTTATTCAAACTACAAAAAACTCAGCCACAGTGCAGTCGTTAAGCCTCCCTGGATAGTTCATTTCATGAAAGGAATTTGGAAGAAAACTTAAAGTCAGGCAGCAGATTCAAAGAGCCAAGCTGTGAATTGGACTTGAGTCCTCCGCAGAAATGGTCAAAATCAGCAAAGACTTTCAGGACTTTAGGTCATTTAAACTGAGATCAACTGTCTTTATCTGGAACCTGGAATACTTTCATCACTTAAACTGAGATCACTGTCTTTATCTGGAACCTGGAATACTTTCATCATTTAAACTGAGATCAACTGTCTTTATCTGGAACCTGGAATACTTTCATAATTTAAACTGACATCAACTGTCTTTATCTGGAACCTGGAATACTTTCATAATTTAAACTGACATCAACTGTCTTTATCTGGAACCTGGAATACTTTCATAATTTAAACTGAGATTAACTGTCTTTATCTGGAACCTGGAATACTTTCATCACTTAAACTGAGATCACTGTCTTTATCTGGAACCTGGAATACTTTCATAATTTAAACTGAGATTAACTGTCTTTATCTGGAACCTGGAATACTTTCATCACTTAAACTGAGATCAACTGTCTTTATCTGGAACCTGGAATACTTTCATCACTTAAACTGACATCAACTGTCTTTATCTGGAACCTGGAATACTTTCATCACTTAAACTGACATCAACTGTCTTTATCTGGAACCTGGAATACTTTCATCATTTAAACTGAGATCAACTGTCTTTATCTGGAACCTGGAATACTTTCATCACTTAAACTGACATCAACTGTCTTTATCTGGAACCTGGAATACTTTCATCACTTAAACTGACATCAACTGTCTTTATCTGGAACCTGGAATACTTTCACCAGGCTGCTCTCCCAGAGGGATTTGGCAAGACATTTAATTCATTGTACTCATACAAATGCACGCAAATGAAAGATCAGAAGAGCAATTTGGGTCTACTTTTACCAGACATAGACCGGTTTATGGTCAGCAGAGGTAAAACAGACATTTTTATCCAGTGCCACGTGACAAGTGTCATCACATTTATTGGTGTATCATTTCAAAGAACCGCTGTACTTTTGTCTCTTCTTAAACAAGCTTTGTTTTAGCCCATCTGTGAAAAGCCAGTGGAAAACTATTGGTACAGCGACAAAATGGTCATTAAAAAGGATCCGAATTCTGCACTAAAGTTTCTTTTTCCTTTGTTTGCAGACAGCTGGAGACACTTTAAAGGACAGAAGAAGATTTGCTACAAACAGCAGGATGCAACTTTTCAGAAATAACCAAAACTTTACCGTGTGGGAAAAATTAAGAAAGGCATTTTTCGAACGTTTATTCCCCCCGAAAAAAGAGAACCAAACCTGCAGACAATTCGGGATTATCCTTAATCAACTGTGTGATTTATAGGTTTCCAACTACACAAACTATGACACACTGCACTAAACAAACACACACAAATGTTGACTGCAGCCTTTAAAACTCCAACTCCGAACTGTCATCTCTCTGAACGCGTTTTATTGCAAAGATCAGCGCAAGCCCCCCACAAAAGATTCGGGGCAGGTTTAACGTCCATCTAAAATCCCACCGTAGTGCAAACAAGGAGTTAAAAGCCTCACCAGCTTTACAGGGATCCTTATAGTCAATCGCCTCTGATGTGGCAGTGTGATCCTCATAGTAGCCCGGATCAATCGCTTCCAAATCTATCGCCAATATCACGCCGAGAAATGATAGAAGAAGCAACCATCTGGCCGTGAGCTCCATTATTGTGGTGGGGGCAACGGCGAAAGGCGAGGGATAAAAGGTAAGGGGAGAGGGACGAGAGAGAGAGAGAGAGAGAGAGAGAAAATGGGAGGATTTAGAGGGGAAACGAGATCCCTCCCGAGGGCGGGTTTTAAATGCACCCTCCTCGGTGTCTCTTGGACTCGGGGGCCGTGATTTGTTTCCTCAGACCTTCTGGCGAGGACGCCTGGTCCTACCCAAGAACCCTAACTGAGATCATTGGGCGGTGAGGCTTGTCTCCGCACGGTGGTGTCCCCTTTGCCTTTTATTTGCTGTTTCCTCGCTCTATTGGGACCCTAACCCTAACCCTGGAAGCCCAGGAGGCTTTTATTTGGTTCACTGAGGACTTCTAGAAGGAAAAGTTTGCCGTCTTCACCTTCTCACGAGTCTACTCACATTCACGATCTAAATGAAATGTGTAGCACACGTTTTCTGTAAAATAACTTTCCCTACAGTACACGACCCAAAACTGTTACAAGCCCTTATTTTGTTCTGCAAAACAATGACAATAATATATTAAAATAAAGTTAATAAAATAACGCTGCTCACATACATAAAGAAGAATTTCATGTATATTAAAAACCTGGTTTCTAAACTGCTTTTAGGTCATCCGCAGAAGACAGCCACAGACTGCTATTTGCATGTAATATTTGCAATTGGCGCTGTTACATGCACGCACACACCGCACGCACACATTGAGCTCAGAGGTAAATTGAAGATATTAGAGCGCCTCCTGTTGACAATTTACCGAAGAATACCAATACTCGAGAGGTTACGATGCATCTTCCGCTTCGTAACTTCCGATCTCGCTGTTAAGGGGAAAGCTAAGCGGGTAAATGAGCACCCGGAACCCGGGAGGCCGCGTAGACTGCTGCCGCTCATTGGAGCGGTCTGTCCACAGGGCGGCCATCTTGGTACAGGGCCACTCACACCTCTTTATAACGTCTTTAAAGGAATGCTTCCAAACATAGAAGGACAAAAATAGAATAAGAGAAATCCCGGAACATGTTCAGGGGTATTCAGATCAGTAAATTATTAATATTAGTGGTTCTTATCATTATCATATCTAACATTATACTGTTGTTATTGCTATTGTTGCTATTGTTGCTATTATTATTATTATTATTATTATTATTATTATTATTATTATTATTATTATTATTATTATTATTATATCATTGTAGACATAGAATTTGGTGTCTCTATCCTTTTTAAATTGTAGACTGTCAACAGTCTGTAGGAACTTACAGGATCCATCACATGTTCTGTTCAATATTTTTGAGTTGCTTGCCTGAGGATGCAGAACTTGTTACAGGCTGTAGGACATAGAGGAGAATTTTGTTCACGTTCACCAAGGCAGATTTATCTCCATGGAATGCCTGGGTCCATTTGGGAGTCCAGTCAAGCCAGCCGTTGGCCTTGCTTAAGGCCAGATTAGCCAACGGACATTATGGGTTCAGGTTAAGGGGCCAGCCAGAAGTAAAGAGGAGACAAACATTTTTCCCTAACTCAACTCCCTGTAAGTCCTATTCATTTTTTAAATTTACACCCCATACAACCAATAAAAATCAGAAAGTTTTAAAAAAATATATATATATACCAAAAGAGAATCATGTAATTGGTTAAGCGTAAAAATGGAAACCATGGTAACAGCAGTCACTGCCCCATGCCAATTCCTATAAATGGCACCACATGGATCAAACTGATGTTTAGGAAAATAGTAGTT